>RPOG01002570.1:0-88971 GCA_008086565.1 Thalassoma bifasciatum | reverse complement strand
AACTTTACAGGAGAAATTTCACCACTTGGAATAATTTGATGAAACAACACTTTTGATATGTTTGAACTCTGGATTCCTCTGGTGGAAAGGAGAGTGAATATTCAGGGTACGGACTATGCACATGACGTAATGACCTGTGAAGAATCTAAGCTCAATGTTTGAAGGCCTTACTGTTTATACTTTGATGGCCCGCCGGTGGGTCGCTGGAGCACGAGAGGTTGTTGTGATCACCATCTGAGCGATTCTTTCACTAATCAATAATTAATTTTGTTGGTCAAGAACAAACTTAGTGACTGAAATGTGAAGAATCTAAACTTTCTAACACGGTACAGCATTTCAATTTTGCACAAAGGCGTTACTGTTTCTACTTGAGCTAGTCATATGACTGGCAAACGAGTTGCCAATGACCTTATGGAGCATAAGAGGTTAAAATGTGATACATACATGTCTTTGAGTCACTGTGTAGAAAATGACTGTTATGTTACCGAGACCTTGATTCCCTTGGATACAAAGACAGTCCTCTTTTACTTGGGCGACTCCAGCAAACTGCTTCATTTCCTCTGAGACAGAACATGGCCTTCTCCTTTAGTTTTGTCGGAGTATGTCGTCCAATTACTGAGACAAGAAGTGCATTTCTTTCTTCCGCCTTTGGAGTGTCAAAGTTTTTCGTTTCTTGGTTAAAATTTGCAATCAAGGCTCCTCTCACCAACCTTGATGACATGAGAAGGTTTTCAAATGAGGATTTATAAAAGGATGGTTTCACTGATTTTCTATTATTTCTTGCTTTCAGAGCACAATTTCCGTTTCTCTAAATGTGTGAAGTTGATGAAGAATTTTGGTGTTTTTTGGTGGATCAGCTTAGTCCTGCTGTGAAACCACTTTTTTTTTTCTTCTGCCCCCTGGCTCTGTCTTTTCTCAAAGTGCTCTGCTTGTTAGAACTGCAGACTATTTCATCTTGGTTTTTGTAATCTCCGTGACCATTTGCATTGCAAACTAGCTCATTTCCCAGAGCTAAAATGGCATCCCAAATTAAAAAAATGATTTCATGGACAAAGACACGAAAGAAGCTGGAGACAACTGTGAAGCTGGAGCTGCTAACACATACAATACATCATGGTATGTGTTAGTGCTGGGGGGTGTGGCCTAAAAGTAACATGCTTTTAAGATTTTGAGCAGATGATAACAACAATCTGAAATGACATAAACCTTCCTCAGACCTGTCTATTATAGATAAACATCAGCCCCACCTGCTGAGTTCTGGAGATTTTTCCAGCTGTTTGAACCAGAGCGCCAAGACGATTCCTATTGGACAAGTTCAGGTTTCCAAACCAAGCAACAATACAAAAGGTAAAAACAGATTCAATAACATTTCTGTAAAAGAGAATCATCATCTCAGAAGACACCTGGAAGGTTCTCATTTCCCACAGAAAGAAGAATCTTTGCTGAACTTTTTTTGGAGGTAACATCAACATGAGGTTAAAAAAAACAGTTTATCATCGAAAACCATCAGAACACAGTTTATCATCGAGAACCATCAAAACACAGTTTATCATCGAGAACCATCAAAACACAGTTTATCATCGAGAACCACACCCAGGTATTTGTAATTTTCAATCATTTCAACAACAGCACCTTTGATAACAGTAGAAGAGACACAAGAACACCGTCTCTGATTCGTAGTTTTTCACCAGGTTCACGACAAGTGTCAGCCAGAACACTACTTAAGGCCAGGAATAAGTGAGGAGAGGGTTCCAGAATTTAACTTCTTTAATTTCCAGAATGCAAACTTCAACAGAGCTCCAGGCGTTACAGATGTGGTTGACTGAAATTAGGAAATTTGATTCATCACTTACAATAATACTTCCACCAATAGGAATTAACATAACTTACTAGAAGTAACAAAAGACATAGAAATACTAACATTGTCATTCACGCACATCCACACCCAAGCTCTGCTCCTTTCTGCTCCTCATCTGTCTCTACACACGAAAGCAAACATCACACACTCAACAGGCAGGCCCCTCCCACTCCAACAGAACAGAACACGGAACTTCCGGATGACTATGGCCCTGCCTGTAACTCTGGGCCTTTTCCACAATAACAGTAGGTGGAGGTAAAGAGGTGGACTTCCTTGGGTCAACAATCATATCTTTAGTCTCTGACACTTTCAACTTCAGAGAAGACTCAACTTCAACTTCAACTTTAGGAATAGAGAATCGCTAGGGAATCGGATTGACGGACAGAAATGAAGCTTAGCGTAAGTTCAGTCAGGAAGACTGTCTGTGGGCTTTCACACCACTATTTCCGCATTCTTTCACTCTCGCTCTTTCTCATCAGCTGACCACTGGGCGTGTCAGCGTCACTGTCTATCCAATCACATTTCTCAGCTGTCTGTCACAAGCAAATCATTGTTTAGCTGTCAAATTAAAACCCGCCCCTCTGCCTGTCAGCTGTCTTTCAGGATTGAGCCTCAACCCGCCTCCTCCCCATGCACCTCCTATCATCGCTCCAAGTCCCAGCTCTCAACTCGCAGCTCTCAACTCCCAGTCCTCGACAGTCCACCAAGATCCAGCCTTCAAGTCTCCAACCACCACCAGTGTTTAGACTCCATCGGGGGGATTTCATATTTCATCATGTCATTGTTTCCCCTGTTCATCCAATCTTGTGATTTTCATGCGATGGGGTCTAACCGCCAAAAAAAAAAGTTAATTCTGCATCAGCTCATTAAACTCCTTAACCTTCTTTCTGGTGTTAAGTCTCTCTTGATTGAACTGATAGGGGCATCTATATTGATAAAATTCACTTTTATTACACAAATGAGTAGTAACCCACATGATAATACACTTATCAGAGTTCAAATTTGTGCAATATTCCTTTAGTATCAGTCACTTCTACAGATTAAACATACCCCAGCTCGTTTTAAAACCAGCAGCAGGTGTCATCTTATTCCCTCATTCATGTTTAACAGTGCTGTCCTTTTATTTGTACTTTATTACGGCTGTTAAAAGCTAATGTTGTTGCATAGCAACATGTTGAATGTACCAGGACAGTATGTACCGCGCAGCCCTCTCACACTGAGTACTTAGTGTTTTAGCAGATGTTAATGTGTTCACAGCTTATACCTGTGAGTAGTGAGGTTCAGACTTTGAAATAAACAGTGAGTATGAGAGTATCAGAGTGTTGTTTATGGAGCATACACTCCACGCTCTGAGGATGATGAAGAGCGGAGCCTGTGTGTTTTATTGTAACATCACACCTCTGGATGCCACGGGACTGCAGTTCACATGCAGTGTCACTCCGTAATCTGGTTCGGTGGAGACAGGAAGTACTTTCCCTGCCTGTTCTCAGTGATGAGATCTGTCACAGTGATGTATGACTCTATAAAGGGTGAACTTGTGACTTTGGAAGAGACGTCTTTTGTGATGAAACCAGAAGGTTCTGAAAGCAGACTTGAAAGCTTCTTTACTGATCAAGGCAAAAGAGATGTTCTTTTGTTTCACCAAGTTACATCTCAGGTTTTTGTCAATGCATGATGGGTTCTGGTGTGAGTCACATTAATTTTAGCTTAAGAACATCAGGTGGTTGTTTAGGTGACTATTTTTGTTATAAGAGCTGGACACAGGCCTGTTAATTTGTTGATGCTCACTAGCCAGAGATACTTCTTAATTAGCCCTTAGCCTGAATTTACAAAAAAAAAAAAAAGCAAATAAACTAAAAGAAGATGATTATCCAAACATTTAACTTCTATTGAAAGCTGTCTCATTGCTGACACGCTCTTTACCATGTGATGCAGGACAGGGAGAGATGTGAATTTGTAAAAGAAAGTCAAACTTCTGGTATCTAAAGCCAGGGAGGTTTAAAGGTGCCCTATTATGCAAATCCACTTTTATATGGGTTACTAACAAAAATATGGGTTGCCAGGCATGTCTTCAACTCCCCCTAATATTGAAAAAATCCATCTTCTCCTCTCTTCACTCGCTCCCTTTTTCTGAGAATCTGTTTTGAAATCAAGCCTGTTTTGACGTCACCAGAACCAAGTGGCATAACCATGTCTGCCAGTTGCTCCGCCTCCTTCTACTGCCTCCTGTAGCTTCCTCTGAGGAACTACACAGTCAATATCATACATGGATAAACCTCCTCGTGTGCACTAGATATCAGCTGCACAGCAGAAATCAGCCAGTCTTCTGTGTTCTTATGATAAAAATGACAGCCTCATGTTGTGTTTCTGTATTTACAGGTGAGAAAAAGTCATGAATGAGTGAATGCATGTGGCGACATAGACAGTGATGAGTGCGAGAGAAACCACACCCCTGCTTATGTGAACTTTGTGTCACTTAACGTTGAGTTTCAAGTTAATTACTACTCTTTAAGTGCTGCACCTGTCGTGTTTGCGCGTGATAAAATACATAGTCAAATCACCTGTAGCCTGTTAAAATAATTACTGTGTGAGTGTGCAGAATATTGTGAAGTATAAAGGTTAACTGTGCGAAACTGTATGTCTAAGAGTGCAAATGTGGAGTGAGCATTTTTCAGTGGACAGAGATGTACAGTATGAAGCAGCCACGCTAAGCTCCATGTTGTGTTTGTGGATTTACAGAGAAAACTGGATTAAAGTTAAAGTTAAACCCACCCATGCATGTCTGGACCATAGACTGTATAATGAGTGGATGTAACGACGTTTGGCTCAAACTGAAGCCTCCAGCAGATGCCCCGCCCCCTGGTGACTGACTGCAGTATAGGTCATAAGCCCTGCCTCCCCATGTATTCCAGATATGAGCCGGGTAAACTTTAAAAAATGACGATACCTCGTAGAAACGTTTCTCTCATCCTTACACTAAGGTGGTATGATGATGTCATCTGGCTGCATGGTGTTCAGGTGTTTTTTTTCTGAGAAGTTAGTTTCTCATTAGTTATTGGACGTTAAAAACCGCAATATAAGTTTCGTTTTACGATAGTTGACAGCTGCCGTTCGTGAGTAGTTTATATCGGGGATATAAGAAACTTCGGGAAAGAGCCAAAAGGAGACTAAACCTTCTGAAGAAGGAGAAATAAATATTTTTATTTCTCTTTTTTACTTGGCTCCACCGGAAATTCTCTACTGCGCAGACTCTGGCTGCACAATGGCGGCTAGAGAAACGGGGTTTTTTGGCTTCAAAAACATAGAACGGTGACAGGCAGAAGCACGCTGTCCATTCTATACACAGTCAATGGTCTGGATGATCAGTCATTGTGTCCAAGTGTGCAACATATAGCTAACTGCAGTACACTACTCATTTTAGAAATCTTTTACTTTATCATCTTAGCTGGAAAAAAGTCAACAAGCCTCAGTAGTGAAGCATCGTGAGATAGCAAACGAGTAAGACGCGAGACATAAGAGTGTCAGAATAAAATAAAAAGTGTTAAGGAGGCAAGAAAAACAATCTTGGGTAACTTGTTGTAACAAAACTGAGAAAAAAATGAGTCTTATGGCCTACTCTTGTGTATTTACATATATATTGAGCTGATATGTTTATTGATATGCACTCTTTAAAGGAATTGTAATGGGGTTCTTTTGGCCCAAACAATAAACGGCAAAGAAAAACTACCAAAGAAGGTTGGCGGGTAACGTTGTTGAAATAAGAGCGGTGACTTTTATTTACAGCGTCGAGTGAAATAATTTCAAAGTGCAAATAAACAAAAGACTCAAAACAAAATCGCCCATGATAAGAGAAAAACCACAGCAAAGGTAATGTTTCCATCAAAAAGCTGTTTTCTGTTCCCCTCCACACAACAACCTGCCTGACTGTTTCCAAAAACCCAACTGAGCTCCTTGGCCAAGGAAGTCCCTTTAAATACTCCAAGCCCCTCCCCTCCAAGCTCACAGAGACAAAAAAAATTTCCATTTCATGGCAACCATACCCCGCTTTAATCCACACAGTTGAACAATAATACCTTTAATTAAACTGAATATTTTCAGCCCATTTGCAACCCACAGCAAATCCCAAAAACACAATAAGCAAACAATCATCTAAAAAGGAAAAACAATCAGATCAGCCACGATCAACCTGTTGATCCTAACCCCGATGAGAACCCCCATAGACATGTGTATGTATGCATGTGTGTGTGTGTGTGTGTGTGTGTGTGTGTGTGTGACTGTTTCCAAAAACCCAACTGAGCTCCCTCGGCCACGGAAGTCTCTTTAAATACTACAAGCCCCTCCCTCCAGGCTCACAGAGACAAAAAAAAACATCAATAATTTTCCACTTCATGGCAACCATACCCCGCTTTAATCCACACAGTCAAACAATAATACCTTTAATTAAACAGAATATTTTCAACCCATTTGTGACCCACAGCAAATCCCAAAAACACAATAAGCAAACAATCATCTGAAAAGGAAAAACAATCAGATCAACCACAATCAACCTGTTGATCAATAATTTTCCATTTCATGGCAACCATACCCCGCTTTAATCCACACAGTCAAACAATAATACATTCAATTAAGCAGATGATTTCAACCCATTTGCAACCCACAGCAAATCCCAAAAACACAATAAGCAAACAATCATCTAAAAAGGAAAAACAATCAGATCAACCACAATCAACCTGTTGATCCTAACCCCGATGAGAACCCCCACAGACGTGTGTATGTATGCATGTGTGTGTGTGACTACATGGGATGTTAAGCAGCTCTGCCCAGGTGCGCACCCCTGGTAGAGCTTGCAACGGTTAGTAAATGAAAGTTAGTTTGATATGTTCGGCATTATTAGAGAGGATGGTTATGTTTGCGAGTGCGTATGTGGGTTTGTGCGCGCTGTTAGCCGCTGGTGACAGAGCTGCTCTATCACAGGAATAAACCAACAATTAACAATATCACGTCCCAAAAGTGTGTTTATAACATAGTGAATAAGCTTGGTCTGTTGCAACTGCAGGGTGGGAGCGAGTTCATCCAAATATTTTACAAGGACCAAGTGAGATGATTGGTTAACCTACCTGCCAATGACGTCACTGACCAGTGTGATCTTCATCCAATCAGATTTCATCAACTTCTTCTTTTGAATGAGAAAGGTTCCCAGCTCCTCTTTCCCAACAACTTCTGCAACACAGAGCAAGAGGAGGATGAGAGGAATCAAAGAGGTGATAATGAAGAGACTAGGGACTGAGCAAATAGGTACAGGCCTCCTATTGGATAATTACTGCATGGGTGATTATCTTTCAGTTGTAAGCAAATTATTAAACCGCAGCTGATGGAATGAGTGACTTCTCATTTCTTAAACAACCATGGAGAAAGACACATCCTGTGGTTGTGGAAAAGATGTTAGTCTGTTTAAGAAGAGTCAAATCATTGGCATCAAGCAGAGAAAACATCTAAGGAAATTGTAGAAACTACTACAATTGAGTTAAGAACTCTTTGACTTATTCTTAAAAACTGGAGGGACGGTGGGGAACCATTTCAGGAAGAAATGTGGCCAAAAGAAAAATCCAGAATAACTTTCATCTGTGATCACTTAAATATTTGCAGTAGAACTCAGGAGTATGTTACAGAGTGAAAGTAAGAGTATTACCACACGTACAATACAAAGGAAACTTGAGGGATTGGGGTTGAACAGCTGTGTAGCTTTAAGAAAACCACTAATCTGTTAGGTTAACTGGAAAAAAAGTCTTCAATTTGTTGGGGAGAATAAAGATCAGACTCTAGAGGAACAGAAAAAGGTCATGTGGTCTAATAAGTCCAGATTTACCCTGTTTTATAGTGATGGGCGCATCAGGGTAAGAAGAGAGGCAGGTGAAGTGATGCACCCATCAATTTGAGTGCCTACTGTACAAGCCTGTGTGGGCAGTGTAATGATCTGGGTGCTGTAATCAAAGCTAAAGGTGGTCAAATGAAATATAATCATGTGTGTGAGACCTCTTTTTTTATGGCGGCTGTATTTTTGGCTTAGTTTATTGAGTCTTTTGATAATTATCACTATAATCGTTGCATATTTTTGGCAGTTTTTCTGTGTGAATTGTTCAAATGTTGCAACAGATTGTGAAGCTAATATGTTAGCTCGTGAAAATCTGTTTCCACAACAGCCACATTTCTTGATTATTCAAAATGTTAGCATAACAAGTTTTTGCACCTGAGAATGAGACGTGAATTATTTGAATAAACATGACATGAATGACGTAACAGTCCTCTTTCCACCGCTAACCCCCATCAATTCCACCTGCAGCTGTTGTTTGCTAACTCCTGTTTGTGTGTGTTTTGATGGTGGACTTTTGGCTTTGGACCGAGGCCAGAAAGAATTGGCAGGACTTTTGTGGTTCTGCCGCTTCAAATTCCAGCACACTCACGCAGCGTGTGTGTATAGTACCATTTAAATGGCATTGGTCCGACAAATTATTTTTCCAGATTAAGCTTTTAATGCCGAGGGATCTGTTGAAGGTAATTCTCGGAAATGTTAATCAGTTCTGATGAAATAAACCGAGGCAAAGTGCTCAAAACAAAAAGAATTAATTGTAACACTTCATCAAAAAATAACCTTTAAACAAAGTCACATTGCTGATAATAAATAAGAGTGTGTGAGCTGCAGAGTGTGTATGGTACAAACATACGGCATGTATTTCAGAGGTACAGTAAAGGAAAATTAAATTAGCACTGCTCTGAAGCTTTAATTAACCCTGAGTTAATTACATACATGGATGTTAAAGCTCTGAATTATTTATCTCCCTTTGGCCTAATGAGCCTATAAACAATAAAAGCAACAATGGAGGGAGTCTCCAGGGTGAGGACGAACATATTCTCCATCTGTGAAATCCACGCTGCTGTTATCTGGGATTTAGTGATCACATATGCAGATGGAAGGTAAAGGAACGATAGACTTTATCCACTCGGCTCAGTGAGGAGAGAAACTGGCACAATGAATTGAATTATGCGTTCTGTTTGCATTATGAGTTCACAATTTCTGTGTGACAGCGTTTGTTTGCAGAGATTTGTGTGTGTGCAGATTGAATTGAAACAGAGTGAATTTATTGCAGTCGTGTGCCATCAGTGATTAAGTACTCGTGCTCCAGCGACCCGCTGGCGGGCCATCAAAGTATAAACAGTAAGGCCTTCAAACATTGAGCTTAGATTCTTCACAGGTCATTACGTCATGTGCATAGTCCGTATCCTGAATATTCACTCTCCTTTCCACCAGAGGAATCCAGAGTTCAAACATATCAAAAGTGTTGTTTCATCAAATTATTCCAAGTGGTGAAATTTCTCCTGTAAAGTCCGTTGTTTATCTGTCTGTCGTGTCCGTTTTCATCAATAACAGCAGCTTCACAGTCTTAAAGCATTTCCTCCTCATTGTCAATCTGGCAAAGCTTGGCTACAAGACAGAAGTGTCCCCATCTGGATATATGGAGATTTGATGCCAGGAGAGCCTGATTTAAACAAGTGATTTCTGCTTTACTGGCTAGAAGTGTTAGCTGAAGGTGAATAAAGCCACCCCAACAGGCTCGTTTTTAGGCTATCAGCCCTTTCATGTATAGTAACCAATAGCCTTACCGTTCACACGGAACCTGCTGTAGCTAGATAGAATGCCGATTAGACTATCTTTTTTGCCGTGCGTAATCCATCATAGTCATTTTCACAACTAGAAAGGTACAATCTGTAACCGCAAAGTATAATTTTACGATTTTTAGCTAACCTTTTCACGGAGAGAACAAAGTTGACTACAAAGAAGACACTGAGCACTGATACAGCTGGTTTTGTATGAGCAAAGTCCTCTGCTAATGTTTGACACCTGAGACTAAAAACCATCCAACTCCTACAAGGTTTTACCTAGAAAGCTCAGATTTCACCCAGCTGTAGATGTCAAAGTGTAGAAGTGATGTGGTGGATCTTTTATGTCTGACATGAGGCATCTTGAAGTTAATGATGTTCAAAAATAGGCTATAAAAAATGAAGAGGGAAAAAAATGTTTCAGCTGCATTTATCCTGATGTGGACTTTAGCCACATATAAAAACATAACATTTTCTTAAACTAAAGACTTAAATATTTCATGAGGTGACACTGATGAATTTTGACCTCATGATTCTACAGTGATAAGCTTTGAAACACAGCATGGTAAACAGGCCAGAGTTGAGTGGGATGTAAGGGGTTAAGTCTGAACTGAGTAGACACGATGAGCTCATCCCTAAACAAGATATCGACACCCCCTGAATCCAAATTCAGATTCTCTTCTCTGGAGTTTCCCCTAGCTGTGGTCTGAAAAGGCCAAGAGTTATTTCCATATTTATTGTGCTGCTTCCGTCCCCGATGAATAAATCAAATGCGCTGCTTAATGGCCGTCTGCAGATTCTTTAATAAATCTCAGCTATAATGCACATCATTAAGCGCTCGCTTGTGTGTGAGGTGGCTCCAAACGCCACAAGTGCTTTGTTTTCATTTAATAAACAGTCGTTTGGAGCTCTGTCAGTGCGTAAACTCCCTCTCTTCTCTGGCCGCCTTCCCTTCACTTTGCTTCCGCGCGTGTCTTATCTTTGTGGGAGCAGTCAGAGGGTTCTAACCGAGGTACTCTCCGTAATTAAAACCAGTGTACTAAGCCAATTAAGACGCTCACTGGTGGGCAATTAGGGGAGTGAATCTTCAGCACGGAGCTGAAGTGGGTCAGACGGAGCTACAGGTCAGGGACATGCTTCTTTTTGAATGTGCCACACTGTCACCACATCAAACACTCATTAACAGGACTCCTCAAAAGAAAACAAGTTGTGCCTCCTGAATAACAAAGGGGCACAAGTTTCAAACTTTGTCCCATGATGCCATTTAGTACAGGAAGCTTCTTTGAAGACAGCTGGATTGAAACTTGTTTACTGTCTGAAGCTGCTTCCTCTGATCATATACAGTCAGCTCTGTGATGAAAATCAGTGAGAGGTAAACCTAAAGAGTTGGTGGGTGTGTTGCTGGAGTTAATTTGCTTTACAGTGCAATTAATAAAGCTTGGTACAGCAAAACCTGAAAATATACACTCAAGAAAAAGTCTCTTCTTCTTTTGACAAAGATACCAGAAAGAGACAATTATTGATAAAGAAAATGTTAATGTGCCAGGCTGAGACATTCTAAAGGAACATTTTCTGACCTGCACATTTTTAGCCTCTGGGACTCACTGACGTTTCTTTCCATGAGCAACTTGACTGTGTTTGACAAAGAAAAACTGAAAAGACAATAGGGGTTTAACTAGAGCAGGTACATTTATGAAAACGTGTATTTATACATCGCCAAGTAGTACCTGCTCATTTGTTTCTGGTGAGTCTTAGTTTCACAGTAGATACAAAGTTACACAGAGGCTTCACTTTCCCATGATGTGTACAAAAATAAAGAACTCAACTGCTGCTCTCCTTGCCTTGGCTTTATACCTTTTTGGTGTAATAAAGGCTTTATCAATGCTGCTAAGTTAGTGACCACATTTACATGCATGCAGTGGTCCAACTAAAGCCCCATTTACAGTACATGACAACGTTTGACAGAATTTCACCCTGAAACACATGAAAACACAATGAAGAAAATTTGCGTCTACATGGAAACGCTGAGGGACTTAAAACGCTGTAGTATGCATGTCAGGCCTGTAGATGGCGATGTAACTATAGAAGCTGTATACACGACAACAGTATAGAGGCTGAAGAAGAGGTGAGCTGGTCACCTAGAGTTTATATTAGAAACTTCTTCTCTAATTGCAGAAATAGTGCAATAAATGCACGTTTTGGTGGAAGTAAGTCAGCAGAAACTGTAGCTCACTGTTATTGTTGTTGAGTCCATGCATGGCACAGTGGAAGCTTATTGCATCAGCAATTCCAGGTTTTCCCCATAGACTGCATATTTAGTGGATATCATGACGTTCGGCTCAAACTGAAGCTTCCAGCAGATGCCCCGCCCCCTGGTGTCTGGCTGCAGTATAGGTCATAAGCCCCGCCTCCCCATGCATTCCAGATATGAGCCGGGAAAACTTTAAAAATATTATTACACATCACAGAAATGTTTCTATCATCCTTATGCTGCAGTGATATGAAGATGTAATTTGGCTGCATTGTTTTTAAGTCTTTTTTTTCACAGAGGAGTTTGTTTTTCATTAGTTTTTGGACAATAAAAACAGAGTTATAAGTTTCATTTTATGATTGTTGACAGCTGCTGTTAATGAGTAGTTTTATCAGGGATATAAGAAACTTTGGGAAAGAGAGCAAAACAAGATTACACACACACACACACACATATATATGGCAAGCCATTTAGGAAATTACTTATATATTGATCGAAACTGGGAGTATTTCTATAAAAGTCTGAATATATTTATGAAAGTTTGAATACATATAAACTTGAAAGTCTGAATATATATATATATATATATAAACTTTGAGAGTGACGTCATCGGTTCACTGACTTCATCCTGTCTTTCTAAGGTGTTATCACTTTTCCACCACAGACAAAATTTTCAGTGGTTGTACCATGAGTGAAGCTGCATGAATATTTACTGCTTCCATTTTAAGAAATGTAGATATTATCAACACACTGGCTAATGCATGTGCTGGCCAGAATAACGTGAGCACCACAGGTCATGCAGTTGCAACGTATCATGCAAACATGCTTGCACCTTCTCAAGAAAGTCCCCATATATATCTTCTTTTTTTTTTTTTTTTTGCTTTTTTGTTTCCCGGTTCCACTCAAGTTCTCTACTTGCAGACTCTAGCTGCATAATGCTGGCTCCTGTGACGTGGTTCTTTTGGCTTCAACACAATACAATGGTAAAAAGCAGAGCCACACTGTCCATTCTATATTCAGTCTACGGTCCCAGTACATATGCAACATGATTCCTGTTAAGCTTGACTGCAAATAATTGACATAAAAAGCAAAGCCAGACCAGAAGTACACAGGTTCGAGGTTTTACAGCCCATCATGGATAAAGAGAGACGCATCAATACAGTGAAAGAATAGGAACTCTTTGGTCTGGTGACTTCAGTTGCCTAGAGATCCTGAAACCTGCCGGATTGAACACACAACCAGTGTGATTGAACAGGGGAGAGAGCACACAGGCAATAGGAGAAACATCCATTATATTTTTGGTGTACCTCACAAATTTAACCCCCAATGCACAAATCCACAAGTGCACCTCCTCACACTTTAGCCAGCATCCACTCCCCTGTGGGCATCCATCATCCCTGTTAGGTCCTGGTCAAAGGGACCAATTGTGGTTCTCACACCAACATTTGCTGCAGCATCCACTCTGCACAATACAGGCTAAATAAAACCAACAGGGCTGGAAATGAATGTGTGATGGCCTGTTTTCCATTTTCTGCTTCACAAAGTTTTCTTGGCTGAACAGAGAATAAAAAAAAATTGTTTTCAATGTCAGGTTTCAAAGAAAAGAGGCCTGAATGGTCGGTGTTGTGGAGAGCAGAGGATGACAGCACCATTGTTGTGAGATGCTGAAATAAGAGACTGGGCCGTGCATTGTTCACAGGGAAAGAATGAGTCTGTAAGTGTCTGAGAGGACAGAGAGAGGTCCTGAGGTCATGTAGCAGAGGTTTTCTATACGCTCCAACAACCTCCTGTGCTGTTTTCTGTGGGGTGTGAATGTTTTAGAGATATTTTGACTGATCAGGCCAGATTGAAGCTTGTGAGGCTGAATTAATCGTTTTAATATCAGAGGCTGTTGCTCAAATTCTAAGCTCTGGTTGAGGTTACCACGCTTGTGTTCTGGCTGAAAGAAAAACAACACAGTTGAAAAATAAAAAAACCTCCTCCTCCTCCACTGCCACTGCCTCCTCCTTCTCCTCCACCAGAAGCACAAGAAGAGAAAGTTTGAATGTAGAGACAGAACCTCAACTTCCCTTTTAAATAATTCAAGAACTGGACAGAAAAAAAAAAGTTTTTTGGAGACTGAAACTCTTGGCAAGAATGTCTTTGGAAAGTCTCCTGCAGGGAGGCGTCGTGCAGGCGTCGTGCAGACCCAGGTAAGAGCATGAGAGGAGTCTCTGGAGAGAGCGTGAAGCTCTGAGGAAGGAATGGGTTGGAGAAAGAAGGTATTACTTCAGCCAGCGAGCATCTGCCGCTTTGTGATCTATTCAAAGAATCCACTCTTGAGAGGATAATAATGTAAACTCAAGCTCACTTTCATTCTGTGAAGAATATTCAGTTTCACCTCAGCTCCTGGTATTTCTGGCTCCCTGTACCCACTGAGTCTCCTGAGTATTTCTTCTGATGTATTCCACTCGATTTAATTAAGGAGAGACACTTCCCTATCAAAATTAAGAGATTTTAGTGCCAATAAAAGTTTGAAGAAAGCTTTCTTTCGCTGGATATTTGGCGGAAGTTTGGTTGGCAGCTGACTCTTTGGGAAAGTTGATTTTACCAAATAAAGAGTGGAAGATAAAATGAATCTTTCCTGCACCACTTCTTCACTGGCTCTTTAAAGAGAAATGGGACTAAAATGACTCAAACTGTGAGGAGATGAGTTTAACCTTCAGCAGAGGGTAAAGTTGTCCAAAACTACACTAATCCACCCTGTTAATGATGACTGCAGCAAACATGAAGTGACACCGTGTTATCGTCGGGGAGTGTTTGCAGTGCTCAGGTCTGAACTGCAAACCTGACATTGTTCATTTGCCCCTTGAAAAATCAACAGTAGCAGTGTTGATATAAAGTCCTGAGCCATCAGAGTTAATTTGAACAGCTGCCTCAGAGCTGGATCAGACCTGAGAGTGGACACACACACAGCACACACTGCACCGCAAATAATCACCACCAGGATCACCACAGAAAACTGCTCCTGTGTGTTTGTTCTGGAACAAATGTTGCTTTGGTGTGGGAAAAGGTTTACCACTCTTGATGACAGTTGAATGACAAACCTTTGAAAGCGTCAAGGAGGACCTTTCGAGTTGGGGGCGTTTTTGGCGCCCCCTTTGGACAAAGTGTAGTGTTTGGCACAGCTAATGGAAACATTGGCTGTTTTCAAATTTGCCTCCTACATCCTACATACTAATGCAGTATGTAGTAGACACTGCATACTGCATACTGTATTTGAATGTAGTTTGTAGTATGACAGTTCTGTTTGGTCTGTTTTGTAGTTTACTACTCTGGTTTACAGTCTGAGGAAAGTGAGAGTAAAACTGACGGATTTTTTTCTTGACTTAATTATGATTTATTATTATTCATTTTTGATATATTAGGGCAGTGGTTCCCATCCTTTTCTGACTCAGGGCCCACTTTTAAGTCTTAAACATTTTCGCAGCCCACCTCCAACCCCATAAATATAGAAGCCATGCGATGCTAACATCACCTTGATTCTCATGTCTCTTTGAAAATGCATGGAAAATCAGTGGTTTGCATTCCTTAGATTCTGAAGAAACTAAATATTCTATGTTTTTTCTACTTTCATCAAGCCCTAAATGATGAATCCACACCATATATTTGCACTTCAAAAAACTTCTGAGTTTAGGCTTGACTCAGTGGTTCAAAATGAGACCAGTGAGTTAAAAATGTGATGGAAGCAAAAAAAAAAGACCAGAAACTATTTGGTATCCCTGGACTGAGTTTTCACATTTAAATCACTTTTCTGTATGTTCTTATCTTTATGTAAACACCCCTCCAACATACATACACAGACACGTTCAAACTAAAATCAAACTACTTTAGAAACAATTTGAGGCCCACCTGCAACACCTTTGCGGCCCACCAGGGGACCACGACCCACACGTTGGGAATCACTGTATTAGGGCAACTTAATAAGCGCTTTAAACCATTAGTTTTACCAGGAGACCTCTGATCTTTTGTAATAAATGCAGGAGACGTCTGTGTTCAAATGTGAATGTTGCAGCAAAATTCATCACATTTTATTTTTAATATTTTACCATATTAGAGGTAAGATCTTAAGCCCAAGCCCGAGTCCGAGCCGGATCCGGCCTGAATCCCAAAATGTCAATTATTACGTTCAGGATGGGTCGGGCCGGGCCAGGCTTTTTCTCGCGCTAACTTTTAAAAAAATAAATATATATTTATATACTCTGTATACTAAAACGATGTATGGATATTAAACTAAGGAATACTTGTTGTAAAATAAATAATTTGGATAAAACAGAGAAGGCACTGTATGGTATTTGCAAACAGGAACTGCAGAGCCAGAGCCATAGACTGTATAAAACATGGACGTAGTCTCTGTGACGTCACCCGTCTGTTGCTGCAGCTCTGTTTTGAGGCTAAACGGTGGACGCGGCCAAATTGGAAATGGGACGAGTGACGAGTGCCCAAACTCACAGCTATTGGGCGCCCGTCAGTCACGTGATCTGAGCTGTGGCTCTGATTGGGTAAGCTCTCGATCCTAATATCTTCCAAACGGCCGAGTTAGAAAAAAATTCCCCCCCCTCACAGTGTGTGCCGTTAGTGAAATTAGCGATCCAGACGGGAGCATGTAGCGCTCAGCGGAGCATGTAAACACCTTATTCGGAATATTGCCTTGATCAGAATATGAACCCTAATCCGTATATGGCATGCATGTAAGCAGTCATTGTGATGCTAAAAAAGAATTCAAATTTATTGACTATAGTCTGCTGTCTGAAAAAAATGTATTGCACAAAATTGGAATAACAATAAGTACCACCCTTGGGTTAAATCAGGAGGTACTAACTTTCCCTTTAGAAAAACAACACACGTTCAGAAAGCCAAATGGCATGTCTTTGAAAAATCTGGAAGCTTTTTATTAACTGTTAAAAACAAAACCCTTCATTGTGGTCCCAGTATCCATGTAGAAATACAGTTTTTTTTCTTTTTCATCTCTTTTTACAACATGTCAACTGACATTGATTTTACTTTTTTACTTTCAAATTGAGCAGCCATGTTTACTTTTTTACCGAGCTGCACTTTTCATTTCTTTGTAATTTCATTCATTTATCTTAAGTCAATTAGTGTCGTACTGATCATCATTATATCACCTTAAAGTGATAGTTTAAAAGGGCAAATGTTTACCTTAACGTAACCCCCCCAGGAGAAAAACCACTTCTGAATATTTGACAGAAAGAACAGGCTCTGAAGTACAGACACTCTGATGGTTAAATAAAGTCCCAGCATCAGTTGTTCATGTAAAAGAACTCATCTTAGCTCAGTGAGAGCTTCACACTGCTCAATTCCCCATGGCTCTCTCCCAAACAAACATTTAATCTCATAAAAGCAGCTTTGGGAGCGATTGTCGGCTCAGTTCTGACTTTTCTAAAAGGTGACCTGGGAGCGGCCGTCTGCAGCGGTCTTTAAAGAGACAAGAACATTTTTAATCTAATTAAGAAAACACAAGAGAGGGAATCCTATACGTCTTTGGTCAGTGTATTACTGCTGATTTAAAACTGTTAATCATCACAAACAACAGTCTAAAACTTCAGGGTGTTTCCCAGAGCTGAGCGCTTCAGACCAAAAATCCTATCTGAATATTTTCCAGTCAACAGTAAATAAACGTATGACACACATGTGGCACTGAAACAAGCACTTATTAAGGAATATTGAAAAGATGGATTGCTTTTCAAGTTCTGCCTGCCTCATCTAAACTTAAACAAGCTAAGTTGAGTTTAACATTTCTGATAATGCATCTATTATCAATGTGGCTCAAAACTCTGGATCAGAAATTAAAGGGTAATATCTCATATGGAATCTGGTTGTAAAGTCACACACACTACAAATAACTTTTCTCCAAATATAGCCCTAAAACATAACTTTTTATGCAGATTCAGCCAAAAAAAATTGCAAAACATATAATAAATAAAAGTTAAGTGTTATATTTAAAAGTTAAGTATTATGTCTGATAAGTTAAATGTTATATCTAAATGTTATAAATACATGTCCTCATTCTTCATTGAACTCTAAATATTTACTCAAGATTTCTAAATATTTGCTAAAACTCTAAATATTTCCTTAAGATTTCTAAATATTTTTTCAAATTTCTTAATATTTCTTAATATTTACACTTCCGGGGGGCGGGAGTGTGAATTTGCATTGTACAATATTTAGAAATCAAACCTCAAGATTTACAATCTTATGTTCATATTTCATTTGAGAAATCTTGTAAAATATCTAGAAATCTTTGATCAAGATTAACAATTTTTTGCTAAAGATAAAGTTATCTTGACTTAATATTTAGAATCTTAGCAAATATTCACATATCTTTTCCCAAGATATAGAAATCTTGACTTAACTTTAAGAAATCTTAGCAAATATTAAGAAATCTTGACTTAACTTTAAGAAATCTTAGCAAATATTAAGGAATCTTGACCTAATATTTAGAAATCTAATCAAATATTTAGATATCTTGACCTAATATTTAGAAATGTAACAAATATTAAGAAATCTTGACCTAATATTTAGAAATGTAACAAATAAAGAAATTTTGACCTAATATTTAGAAATCTAATCAAATATTTTGATATCTTGACCTAATATTTAGAAATCTAATCAAGTATTAAGAAATCTCAAGCAAATATTAAGAAATCTTATCAAATATTTAAAAATCTTGACCTAATATTTAGAAATCTAATCAAATATTTAGATATCTTGACCTAATATTTAGAAATGTAACAAATATTAAGAAATCTTGACCTAATATTTAGAAATGTAACAAATAAAGAAATTTTGACCTAATATTTAGAAATCTAATCAAATATTTTGATATCTTGACCTAATATTTAGAAATCTAATCAAGTATTAAGAAATCTCAAGCAAATATTAAGAAATCTTATCAAATATTTAAAAATCTTGACCTAATATTTAGAAATCTAATCAAATATTTAGAAATCTTGACCTTATATTTAGAACCCTTAGCAAATATTTAGAAATCTTGACCTAATATTTAGAAATCTTATCAAATATTAAGAAATCTTGACCTAATATTAAGAAGTCTTATCAAATATTTAGAAATCTTGACCTAATATTTAGAAGTCCTATCAAATATTTGGAAATCTTGACCTAATATTTAGAAATCCTATCAAATATTTGGAAATCTTGACCTAATATTTAGAAATCCTATCAAATATTTAGAAATCTTGACCTTATATTTAGAAATGTAACAAATATTAAGAAATCTTGACCTAATATTTAGAAATCTTATCAAATATTAAGAAATTTTGACCTAATATTTAGAAATCTAATCAAATATTTTGATATCTTGACCTAATATTTAGAAATCTAATCAAATATTAAGAAATCTCAAGCAAATATTAAGAAATCTTATCAAATATTTAAAAATCTTGACCTAATATTTAGAAATCTAATCAAATATTTAGAAATCTTGACCTAATATTTAGAAATCTTATCAAATATTAAGAAATCTTGACCTAATATTTAGAAATCTTATCAAATATTAAGAAATCTTGACCTAATATTAAGAAGTCTTATCAAATATTAAGAAATCTTGACCTAATATTTAGAAATCTTATGAAATATTAAGAAATCTTGACCTAATATTTAGAAATCTTATCAAATATTAAGAAATCTTGACCTAATATTAAGAAGTCTTATCAAATATTAAGAAATCTTGACCTAATATTTAGAAATCTTATGAAATATTTAGAAATCTTGACCTAATATTTAGAAATCCTATCAAATATTTGGAAATCTTGACCTAATATTTAGAAATCTTATCAAATATTTAGAAATCTTGACCTAATATTTAGAAATCTTATCAAATATGTAGAAATCTTGACCTTATATTTTGAAATCTTATCAAATATTAAGAAATCTTGACCTAATATTAAGAAGTCTTATCAAATATTTAGAAATCTTGACCTAATATTTAGAAATCGTATGAAATATCAAGAAATCTTGACCTTATATTTAGAAATCTTATCAAATATTAAGAAATCTTGACCTAATATTTAGATATCTTATCAAATATTAAGAAATCTTGACCTAATATTAAGAAATCAAACAAATATTTAGAAATCTTGACCTAATATTTAGAAATCAAATAAATATTTAGAAATCTTGACTTAATATTTAGAAATCTTATCAAATATTTTGATATCTTGACCTGATATTTAGAAATCTTAATAAATATTTAGATATCTTGACCTAATATTTAGAAATATTATCAAATATTAAGAAATCTTGACCTAATATTTAGAAATCTTATCAAATATTAAGAAATCTTGACCTAATATTTAGAACTCTTAGCAAATATTTGGAAATCTAACAAATATTTAGAAATCTTGACCTAGTATTTAGAAGTTTTTGCTCAATATTTAGAAATCTTTGCTTGAGATCTAGAATTTAGTGTATAAGAGGAAGACAAGCACAAAGTAATTAAGTCTCAGTTGTGCCACATTCAAACAAAACAATTTCTCTGATTTACCTTTTCCTCCTCCTGCACGCCCTTCTACTCTGTTCTGCTTTACTTCCCACTAATCTCACTCCTTTGTCTCCCATTTCCACTTTCCTCTCTTCTCCATTACCACTTCTGAAATTCTCATCACACTCGTCTCCACTTCCAGCTGCCTCTTATCCTTTCACTCCTGCCTTCTGTCTTTCTTATCCCTCTCATTACACCCTCCATCCTCCATCCATCCCTTCCTGCTATCTCCTCTCTTCTCCTTCCTCTGTGTTTTCCCGCAGTAGCTGTTAGAAGTGGCAGGAGGTCACATCAGCCCTGAGCCAAGTCGTTCTGTTCCAGGCTCGCCAATGCCCGGCCAACCGTTCTGCTCTGTTTGGCGCCACTGACTCAGCCAGGGTCTTACAACAACTCCACCTTTAAATCCTCGCCATCCTTTTCTGCTTCTCCAACGCCTCCACGCTCCCTCAATAATCAAACTCTGTGCCAGTCACTGAACTGCCATTAGCCTAATTGTCACACTGCCTGGCTCTTTTCTTACTGCCAAGTGAGCGACTGGGTCCACCTGAATGCCAAACACCAGCTTCATCCAAAAGAGATACATCCTCCTGCTCCTGGCTGAAGCCAAACACCCAGACTTTGCCAGTACTTTCCAATTATCCTAACAACTTTGAATTTACACCAGGGTCACAAAACAGTCCCACATCCCTTCTTCAATTAACTGATAATGATCTGGTAAACTAGACACCCTGAATTTAAAGTGAGCACCTGTGAATACCTGTTAAACATACGGGAACTAGTCCAGAAAGAGACTTCATCTTCTTGTCAGGGAACTAAAAGAAAAAATGTAAATTTAAAGAGACCCATAGTAAAAGGGTTTTTAAACATTCACTTAAGATCAGGGGTGTCCAAACTTTTTTCCAAAGGGCCGTATTTGATACTGCGAAAACGACCAAGGGCCAGCAGCTCTTCCTGACATTTATCAACAGTGAAAGTAACAAAAGAGTGAGAACTATTTCTTTTTAGTGATTTTTTTAGTGAAACCAAACAAAAAACGGTATCGAAGTTTGGTCAAACACTTTTGCAATTTTATTTCTTATGGCAGGATCAGGATCTGGACCTAATCAGGTTTGTTTATAAGACAATTATAACATATAGCTTGTCACTGTCTTTCTCACATAGCCAAGGGAAGCAACAAGTGTTGGAGAAAGCTAATCTGCTAGAAATTTGATGGTAATAGACTCAGATAGCCAAAGCTGGTAAAAAAGTGTTGGAGAAAGCGAATATGCTACAAAGTTTGTTGGTGATTGACTCAGATAGCAAGTGTTAGCAAAGAGTGTAGGACAAAGCTAATGTGCTAGAAAGTTTGTTGGTAATTGACTCAAACAGCCAAAGTTAGTAGCAAATGTCACATAATGCCAATATTTCCAACTGCTACTTGCTTTTTTACTCAGATAGCAAGTTAGCAAAATTTACTTTTTGCAAACTTTGGGAGACAACCATTTTAACATTTGTTGCTGACTTTGGCTAATACACTCCCTAGCTTGTCACCGTCTTTCTCACATAGCCAAAGTTAGCAATTTGTGTTGCAGAAAGCTTATATGCTAGAAAATTTGTTGGTATTTGACTCAAATAGCCAAAGTTAGAAACAATGTCACATAATGCCAATTTTTCCAACTGCTACTTTCTTTTTTTATTCAGATGGCAAGTTAGCAACATTTGATTTTTGCAAACTTTCGATATTTTTAGCTGACTTTGGCTAATACGTTCCCTAGCTTGTCACTGTCTTTCTCACATAGCCAGAGAGCCTAGCCTAGACAGTTTGTTGAGATAATTGACTTGATAGCCAAAATTAGCAAAGTGTTGGAGAAAGCTAATATGCTAGAAAGATTGGTGATAATTGACTTAAATAGCCAAAGTTAGCAGCAAATGTCACATAATACCAATTCTTCCAACTGCTACTTGCTTTTTTACTCAGATAGCGAGTTAGCAAAATTTTCTTTTTGCACACTTTCAAAGAAAACTTTTTGACATTTGTTGATGGCTTTGGCTAATACGTTCACTAGCTTGTCACTGTCTATCTCCCATAGCCAAAGTTAGCAAAAGTGCTGTATAATGCAAATTTTCCCCAAAAGCTGAAGTTAGCAACAAGTGACTAAGGCAGAGTCAGATTTTTTTATTTCTGGTTTCTTTGTAGTGGAGGTTTAAAATGAGTTTCTCTCAAACCCATTCAGATTTATCAAAGGCGAAAGCTAGAATGCTACCATTTATTTTCTGGTGACATTAACAATTTGGATAATTTGGTTACGTTGTCTTTATTTCCCTCATCATTCTGTAAAAAAAAACATCTGATACATTGCACAGCTTTACTGTTATATTTTCATCAAAGGATCTGAAGTGTAAATCTTGTATATGTTGTTAACACTTTTTGACTTTAACAAGTGCAACCAAGGGCAGTGAAAGAAGAGAAGAGAGTGGGAAGATGGTGGGGGGGCTGGATTTGACAGGTGGACAGATGACAACGATATCTACCTGTGTGTGAGAGCTTTTCTGCTCTTTGATCCATCGTGGATGACTGATTTATCAACAGACGGACAGATGTTATCACCAGCGGGAGACACAGGTGACAAATGACAACCTGGGATACGTTAAGTGTATGTGTGTTTGTGTGTGTGTGTGTATGTGGGGAGGGGAACTGACATGAGTGAAAGTGAGGTGTTTATGGGGAAGGAGTGGTAAAAGTTATCATGTGGGGGGTGTTAGACAGGTCGATAAATGGCTGAACACATGGGCATGTTTGGACGCTGACTGATGGGTAAGAATAGAGATTTAACTCAGAGGATGAATAGATAAAGACAAGTAGGGGTAAAGAAAGGGACAGAAAGAGATTCTAGACTCTGTGAAAGGTGATAACAAGCAGAGTGAGTGGGATATTGTGCTGCCAAATAACAGCTGCAGCCTATAAAAATGATACTGCTGCATAGGAAGATGTGTATTCTGTGCTTCTTTTGTTCTTGAATCTTTTTCAACCAGGAAATAGAGAAACTAAATATGAACATCAATTTAAAGGGACTGCAAGGACTTTTTGAGTGAAAAAGTTTCATCTATAGATATATGCTTAATTATAATCCACAACTTAAAATGTGATTATCAGATCCAACACAGGCTATTTCTAAATGCTATTTCTCAGTCTGATCTGGTCCAACAAGACTGGATTGATTTATGGCAAGCCAAAGTCTTTATGAGCCACAATGAGAGATTGTTTTCCCTCTGCGGAAAATTGTTTCTGTAATTTATTTAGCAGTAATAGTGGAAACAGGAGCTGAAGTGTCTGACAGAAAAGGGACAGAAAAGCAGAAGAAAGATAAACTGGAGTGATAGAGCATGAGCTAAAGGCTAAAACAGGGGCTAAGCTGGTCGTGCAAATTTCCATCCCCATTGACATGCAGCAGTTTTTCTGCAGTGATCTGTTCAAACCTGAGAGTATATAAATAAAATAAAGAGCCAGGTTACGTTTGCTCTGCTTGGTGAGGTTGGAGTTGATAGATGAGCACTGGTAGGACATAACCAGGATTCACTAACATTACACATTATAGACATGTCTCAGAGCACCAGGCTCAGAAGCACTAGCCGGCTATTAAACTACACTACAAACTTCCAAGGTTTGCTACTTGTCACCTTTCAAACAACAGCGCTACATAACTGTTGATAAATATATTACCTCATTGTGTTTTATCCAGTAAAAAGTTGTCTTGAACAAAGTAAAGTTGCATTAAAAGGAAGATCTGATCTCCATTTTTCAGAAGAAACCTAAACAAACATACATCTTGGTTCCTCACGACAGTGGGAAGCAGGGCTTATGGGAAGCGTAGTCTTTATTGCTATCGCTAACTAGCTTTTCCAGAAAGATATTCACAGTTACTTTAAAGAATAAATAGCAGTGGACCAAACATTGAAACTTGTGGTACACTGGCTGCTTTTCAAAACCACCTCCCATACTCAGTATAAACATACTGATTTTTTTAAAAAAAAAAGGATCAGAACAACAGTTTGTGCTAAGGTTCTGACAAAGTAGCAAGTATTTTTCATTGAAGTCTGGAAAAGGCCAGCTGAGCAGACCTCAAAGTTCTGCCCCATATAAGCCACTGGAGGGCTGGCCAATCAGAGCCAAGTGGGCCTGTGGAGTGGGTAGTCTAAAAGGGACATTATCTCAAATGTAGCTTTTTAGACAGGTTGGAGTAAGCATTTTTTAAAACATAAGTGTGAGAAAAATCTGAATTTTTTTCCAGCAGTTCATCATCTAGAGCAGGGGTCACCGACTCTATTAATCAGAGGGCCAGAATTTTACTGGACAGTTACCTTGGGGGCCAGACCCTCAAATAAAAATCAAATAAAAATCTAGTTTTGGCAAAACATTGTTATTTGATGTTTATTGTTCATATAGTTTTCCATGTCATTACAAAACTTAAGGCATTCTTAGCTTTTATGAGTCAGGCTCCTATCACCTGCACAACAGTCAACCAATTTTGGAATCCAGTTGGGGCCGGATTGGATGGTTTGGTGGGCCGGATTTGGGCCGCGGACCGCCGGTTGGTGATCACTGGTCTAGAGTTGCGACAGGGGTACCAAAGGGACAGAATAGTGTAAAAAAAGAAAAAGGGAAAAAAAACATGATACCCCCTCTTTAAGTTACTTTGGCCCAGGATAGACAAGTGTGCAATTTGTTCATGCACACACTGCAGTAACAGTAAAAAAGATTAATACAACTCAGAAAAGACTGAGCGTGTGTCCTCCACAGCTCCAGGCACAGCTCAGTGCTTGTGAGCATCACTAAATGCAACAAGTCAAGCTGGACACATTCACACTCATACACCCAGCCCTTGTTGCTATGGAAACAGGGCCCTCAAAAGGCTCAAAGAGTTTTGAAGGATGCAAAAAAAAAAAGTGCTGTGAGAGGTTTTGACTCGCAGTAGAAAAAAGAAAAAAAAACACACTGCATAGGAAAAGAGGAAAAGAAATATGTAAGCACTTTTTACGTTGCAACGCCATCAACAAGTCATGAATAAGTTTATTTGATTTATCCAGAGTGAGGTAGTGTTTTGGCATTGAGTGTGTGTAAGCTTTTTTCTCCGCGCAGCAGCGAGTGCTTGGTATGCAGCGCAGCGGCTTGGCCCACTTTGTGGCTCGAGCAGCAGATCACACAGCCGACTCCACAAAAGACGTTAAAATAGACGTCTAATCCTCGACTAATTCTCACAAAATCCTTTTGTTCGTGTCCTGCGACATCAGAAACACAGAGGGATGCAAGTTCACGCACACATATACACACAGGCACGCGCACGGAGAGGTATCTTTTTCTAGGCATTCAGACGCACCATTGTTATCGAGAAAGCCCCCACCAATGGCTAAAGCAGCCACCCACACACTCCAATCATCTCTCGCCCACGCTTCTGCCCACTGTCCAACCCACACACACACACACTCAAATACATATATCCTCCAAATATTTCACTCCTGACAGGGTGGGAAAGCCTCCAAATCAGCATTTAGACATGAAACTCTCCCACTCTAATGCAATCCTTTAGCTTTCTAAGGAACACTGATCCACAAAACCACAAGACGATAAGGAGACAATCTTTAGCTCCTCAAGCGCCTCCCGTCACGCTCTTTCTACTTGACACTCGTCTGCGCTTGTGTCTCGGCATTGTGCCGCCAGAATTCCCACCCGCTTCGGCGGGCAAACAAATTAGCAGAGGAGACTTGACCCCTTTTCAAAGGGAGGGCAACCGCTGGCAAATTGGAAATACAAGGCTCGATTGTAAAGCCTGCGCTAGCCGCATGTCACTGCTACGCCTTTCTGCACCGCACATGTAATTAACATACACCATTGATGCTGGTCTGTGACAAGAACGGACAGGATTCTGTGGATTCATGAGTGTATTAATATCACCATCTTTTGCCGTGAAACTTGCAAAAAAAAAGCAGGACATAAGAAACAAGGATATTATGTGGCCACAGTTGTGCTCATAAGTTTAAATTCCCTGACAAAATTTCCTTTTTTTTGGCCATTTTTTACAGATTAAGAATGATAAACCAAAAACGTTTCTTCCACTCACGGTTAGTGGTTGGGTAAAGACATTTATTAACAAACAACTGTGTTTACTATTTTCTTTTTAAATCATTATGACAACACAAATTGCCTAAATGACTGACAAAAAGTTTCCATCCCCCAGTTCTTAATACCATTAATCTACCCCTTTAACATCAATAACAGCTTGAAGTCTTCTGGTCGTTGTGGATGAGGGTCTTTATTTTCTCAGATGGTAAAACTGACCATTCTTCTTGGCAAAAAGCCTTCCTGGGCTGGTGACTGAGATGGCCACTCCAGAACCTTCACTTTATTCTGCTGTAGCCAATGGCAGGTTGACTTGGCCTTGTGTTTTTGGTTCATTTTCATGTTGGAATGTCCAAGACTGTCCCTTGTGCAGCTTCTGGGCTGATGAGTGCAAATTTTCCCCCAGTAGTTTCTGATGCTGAATTCCTCCTGTCATCAGTTTTGACAAAGTTTCCTTTGGTTTTGTAGCTCACACATCTCTAAAACATCAGTGATCCAGGAGTTTTGAGGCTTGTTTTGTGGGGAAGAAGAACTTCATCCCACACCTCATAAACTTAACAGACAACTGATCACCTCACAGTGCAATATAAATGTGCAATATCAACCTGAAAAATAAGTGCAGCTACATAATGTACATAATATATGAAATTGACCCCAAGTGTAACAACAGTCAAATTTTTTATCTTTTCATACATTCTCTTATTTATTGGTATTGTTTTCATACTCTTTTATTGTATGCATTTTTCTATTGCTGTAAGAGTGTATACTTCAAACTTTTCTTGTAAAACCGACTCAGGGGAGGCAGGCAAAAAGTATTCCAATGTAGCTGTACTGCTCTGTACCTGTGCAAATGGCAATATAGATCTATTCTATTCTATTCTATGTGCTGTTAAGCGTATTGTAAGTGGGGAACTGTGGCATTTGCTGGTGGCTTTCTTCTGGCAACTCAACCATGCAGCCCTTTTTTTTCCCCAAGAGCCTCCTTTTGTGCATCTTGAAACAACCAGATCACATTTTTTCAGAGTCCTGCATTTCATCTGAAGTTATTTGTGGGTTTTTCTTTGCATCCCAAACAATTGTCCTGGCAGTTGGAGCTGAAATTTTTGTTGGTCTACCTGACCGTGGTTTGGTTTCAACAGAATTCCTCATTTTTCTCTTCTCAATTAGAGTTTGAACACTGCTTATTATCATCCTCAATTCCCTGGATATCTTTTTATATCCCTTTCTTGTTTTATACAGTTGAATTGACTTTTCTTGCAGATCTTTTGACAATTATTTTACTTTCCCTCTGACTCAGAATCCAGAAATATCAGTGCAGCACTGGATGAAAGATGCAAGTGTCTGTCAGGAGCTCAGAAACTCACTGACCTTTTATACAAACACTGATTACAAGCTAATAGATCACAGGTGAGGATGGTTACCTTGAGTAGACTTTAACCCATTTGTGTCACCTTGTGGTCATGTTATCAGGCCAAAATCACCAGGGGATGTTAACTTTTGATCGGGATCATTTTGGAAGCTTCTGTTGTCATGATGATTTAAAAAGAGTAAACAGTTGTTGTTAATAAATGGTTTCACCCAACCACTAACCAGGAGTGAAATCAGTTTTTGTATTGTCACTCATTTTCTTTGAAAAATGAACAAAAAATCATAAATTCTTTCAGGGTATGTAAAATTTTGAGCACAACTGTATTTCACACACTGTGTGAGCAACAAAGGCTCACCAAACTTGCTTTAAACTGATGGAAGGATGAATGCAGCATGTTATCAGAAAATACTGGAGGAAAATTTGCACTCATCAGCCCAGAAGCTGCGCATGAGATGTTCTTGGATGTTCCGACATGACAATGAACCAAAACACAAGGCCAAGTTGACCTGCTTTTGGCTACAGCAAAATAAAGCAAAGGTTCTAGAGTGGCCATCTCAGTCTCCAGTCGAGGAATTTACAGGACCTGGAGGCTTTTTGCCAAGCAAAATGGGCAGTTTTACCATCTGAGAAAATAAAGACCCTCATCCATCACTACTACAAAGAACTTCAAGCTGTTATTGATGTTAAAGGAGGAAATACACAATGAATACACAAGAAATGGGGTATGTAAACTTTTGACCACGGTCATTTTGGAAGTTTCTGTTGTCATTATGATTTCAAAAGAGTAAACACAGTTGTAAATAAATGGCTTCACCCAACCATTGACCAAAAGTGAAAGAAAAGTGTTTGTAATACTAAGTATTTTATTTGAAAAATCACCAAGAAATCATGAATTCTGACAGAGTATATAAACTTCTGAGCACAACTGTGTTTCAGCTCTTTTGGAAGCAACAGAATCCCTCATTATTTGACTCGCTAAATCATCCTCGACACCACAACAAGAAGTCACAATCCTCTTCAATTTGCCTGCAAAATGCAATCAAGCTTTTATCTTGAAACTGCCTGTAATGGTTTTGTCAATATCCCTATTAGCAGCGCCCTGTTTTGCAGCTTGTTTGCATTAGCGAGGTGGATTTGTCATCTCATTCTCCTCCTTTTTACCCACTTTCTCACCTCACCTCCTCTCCCTTTTCTTTGCCAGTCTCTTCCCTGCCACAGATGAGGAGAGCTTCGAGCAGACGGGCAGATTGTCTGCTTATTGAGTGTGTTTATCTTTAGATTGGCACTAATGAAAGAGCTATTAGGCCTAAGGACACAATAGGTTCTGCATATGCGCATGTGTGTGTGAGTGTGTGTCGGAAAAAAGGAGCAGAGCAGGGGCAATGATAGGTTACCTCTCCATCAGCTCTAAACACCAGTAATGTTTAAAAGAGAGTATTAGTCCCCTTTGTAACCGGCCTCTCTTTAGCAGCCCTCGGGGTGCTATTAGTGTAATATACAAGGACAGACTGCATCACTTAAATGCTTCCTTACACTCTCGCCATGACTCATCTTCACAGATGGGCAGATGATGTGAAAAAGGGTCAGGTTTGTTTGTGGACCCGAGCTAATTACGGTATTTAGTCGAAGCAGTACGAGCTTTTTGCTCCAGTGAAAAAACGGAGTCAGACGAGTCCAGCTGTGAGGCCTGTCGCTTAAGAACGACCGCGCCGTCCATCTCCTCCACTCCCCGTCGACATTCAAGCACAGATGAGCTGAACTTTCCTCCTCCAAACTCCTCTCTCACCTCTGAGCCTTCCTCCCTTCACCCGCGCCGGCTCCTCCCACCACTAAAGGAGCTAATTCAATAAACAAACCGTTTGTTTCTCTTCTAATCAGCATCCATCTTCCTGATGGAGTCTGACTTCGGTGATTGTTTCCTGCTGTTTCGGGGCTTTCTTTTCCCCAGGTTAAGGCTTGATGATATGCTCCGTAAATTGGAATTTAAATCAGGGAATGAGGCGGATGCCAGCTAAAGGAAAACCCATCACCTGCTGATTTCAAAATAACACTCTACTTATCTTAAATAGCTGCAGTTAAAGGGTGGATAAGATTAAAGACAGCCAAGAACTTTGGATAAACTTTGTGGTGAAGTCTTAAAAGTTGAGAAAGAAGCTGTTTTGGACTCATTCTACCTCCAAGAAATTGTAGAAAAAGTAAGAGGGGAACTAAGAGACAAGTTACACCCATCTACAATATCATTAGACCAGTTAAAAAACTGCAAAATTAACATCTTGCAGTGTTGGATCTTAAAAAGGTTCAAAGTGGGTCCATATGCAAAAAGAAGAAATGGGAGCACAAATGAAACAAATAAAAAATTAAAAATTGTGATTAAGTAGGCAATTTATTGAAAACAATGACAGGTAAATATTCTGTTCATCAGCTGATAAAAAAGTTTCAGACCACAGCCTTTAAAAGAAAAATCTAAGCGAGTCATTGTGTCTTATTTTTGGTAAAAAACAAAAAAAAAGTTCCCTTACTTTCTTGATTTGAGCCACTTTCACCAAACGGGGTCTTAAAGGGAACCCCGACTGTAAGGACTAATAGGCATGAATATGCTTAAATGTTTGTCTCAAACTACAATTTGTTGTTAAAAGACATAACGAATTGGTTTTTCTGTAAAAAAAAAAAAATACAGTTTAAAACACAGTTTCTATCCTCCGGGCGCAGCCATTGTTTTACTGCCGCAATGCATTCTGGGTCGATGACATAGATTGGTTGCTTGGTGCCTGGATTTGGCCGTTTACTCACCACTAGTCGCCGTAAGTCACTAGGTTTCAGGAGGGAAAAAAACATAATAATGCCACATGTGGCTGCTTTTGGGTGCACTTTTCAGTCCAAAGGAAACAAGGAGACTGATGTTAGTCTGCACAGCTTCCCAAAAGATAAGAAAAGAAGGAAGTTGCGGGAAATCTCTTGTGGGCGTAAACAACTTCCCATGGACCCGCAGCTATGTTCTGGCCACTTCTCCCCAGAAGCATTTGCTGCATTTAGCCGGCCCATGCTGATGAAAGAGCTGACAGGTGTGGGTCATTATAAACGGAGACTAAAGCCAAATGCTGTGCCGACTATTTTCCAACACAAACCCACAAAACTTCCTCTGGAAACCACTGAAGTCCGCTCCAGGACTTATATGATCCTGTATGAGATCCAGCCCGGTGCAACCATATGACATCACTACCCAGACGTTATTGCGGCGTAAACAACAATGGCGGCCTACAGGTGAAAATATTTTTTCAATTTTATACAAACTAAGATATTTTGAGAGATTTTATTATCGTTCTTATGTAGCTGGTAAAAACACTGATCATTTAGGAAAATGACGTTCTGGTAGCCAGGGTTCCTTTTAAAAATGTCTTATTTCAAGTTTTTTAAAGACAAAAATACAGTCTGGATTACTTGTGACATGAAAAAATCTGCCAGTGAGATAAGACAAAAGTTTCTTGTGTTAGGACATTTTTCTAATTATGAGAAACTTGAGCATATCTTTCTTATCCCATTGGCAGATTTTTTCAACTTGTTACAAGCAATTCAGACCTCATTTTTGTCTTTAAAAAACTTAAAATAAGACATTTTTATAACCTGGTCTGGTGAATGTGGCTCAAATCAAGAATAAGACAATCTTTACTAAACAAGACATAATGACTTGCTTGGATTTCAGTTTTTGCAGTGCCTGTGGATATGTTGCAGGGGGCGTCCTTCATGACTGAGGGCCCTGGTCTGTACTAATGACCGGGGATTTAAACAGGAGAATGTAATGTAAGAAATTATTACATAATGCGGGAAAATTTATTACATATTGCGTTCAAGAATTGTATTACAAAATACGCCGTCATTACAAAATAAAGTCAAAATTTATGACATTATTACATAATACGGCGTTCTTACATAATGTGGCGTAACAGACCTCTTGAGACTTATCTTCATCACAAGAGTTTTGTAAATAGAGTCTCAGGCCCCATTTCTACGACATTGCTCAGGGTTTCACCGGCAAAAAAAAAAAAAGCAGTGAAAAAAGTCTGCGTTTACATGGAAGTACGAATGTAGTACGAATGCCAGGCCTGTAGATGGGGGTATAATGTAGGAGCTACTATTCTACAATTTCATTTAGCAGACGCTTTTTATTCAAAGCGAAGTACAGTGGTGAGCAATTTTTGTGAGGGTTCAGTGCCTTGCTCAAGGACACCTCGGCATGTGACTGAGGCAGCTGGCATCGAACCTGCAACCCTCCAATTGCAAGTCCATGACTCCGCCACTGAGCAACAACTGCCCAAGGAGCTGTATACACCACTACGGTTTGGAGGCTAAAGTAATAGTGAGCTGATCATCTGGCATTTATACTGAAAGCTTATTTGCAGATTGTAGAAATGGTGCAACAGATACACATTTTGTTGCTAGACAGTAGATTCAGCAGCTCAAACGCAACATTATTCCACCAGTAGTGCGCCGATATTACCCTTGTTGTTTTCCAGTTTACACATGGCAATGTTTCCACTGAAAACTCTAGCTTGCCATTTACATAGCAACGGTGAAAGAGCATTTCAGGAAAAAATCCACTTTTGAGGCTGGAACAAAACAACTACTACTTATGCATTTCTCTCTAAAACAGTTGTCTTGTAAACAGGGCCTAACACTAAAACTTTGAAATGTAAGTTTGTTAATGTTTCATTAAAAGTAATCTAGGAAAAAAAATGCAATTGAAAAAGGCAGAGCTGAATAGAATGACTTTCTACTCTTTGTTCCAGACTAAATGTTTAAAAAGAAATGAGTTTTCCTCTCCAGTGTTACCGTAATGAGTGGAACAAAAATAAGAGACAAAAGTTGGCAAACTTTCTCTGAACTGTCTGGCCTTTAAATCTCCTGACACACAGGGAAACACCCTCTCTAAGAATATACAAGCACATCTGATGAGCTGCCTTCATGAGCGCTGTGATTTCTCCCCATCTCGCACTTTTCTTTTCTGGCAGTCTGTCCCCTCACCCACCTATTACTGCCTGTAACATCATGGACGAGGCTGCAGTCTCTCCTCCCTCCGCTCCCCCCTTTTTCCCCCCTCACCAAAAAAAAAAAAAAAAAAAAAAAAAAGTGCCTCATCAAGGTCTGAGTCAATGTGAGCCTGTGAGAAATTAAATTCCCTTAATTAGGCCAGCAGATTTGCCTGCTTTATCCCTCTGCCTCCCAAACCTCCCCTCATCCAGACAAATCTCTAATTAATCGCTGCATGCTGCTGTTGACTATACTTCAGAGGCCTGCACTGGATGAATGGCAGAGGGATTCTCAAGCTTCTGGAAATAGGACTCTCGGAGAAAAAAAAAAAAAAAAAAGCTATTATAATCACAGCTTCCTATATGTGTTGTGTGTGCATCTGTGTGTGTATTCTCTTAGGGGTTACTTGGTGCGTACATCAAAGGAAAAACTGCTCCCGGCTGTAATTGAGGATGATATATGGTTCTGTGGATTGAAGGAAGACTTGTGCGTTTGCTATGAAATGTGCTTTTCCTGTACAAAGTGTGTGTCAGACTGTATGTGTGTGTGCAATCACTGTACACAGACATGAGCCTAACAAGAACAAAAGGGCAGAGATGAAGGATTTCTGCAGGTTTCTTCTGCTGATTAGGGATCAAAGTGGATGTTCCAGCATCTGTCACCAGTTCAAAGTGTTCACAACTACAGCAGCCGTGTTACAGGCTGCTCCTTCACATTCCAGCGAATCAAAAAGGTATTTATGTACAGGACAATGTGCACTGATTGGGTTTTTACAGTAGTTTATAACAGACCTGTGTGACACAAATGGAATTCTGAGTGGTCAACTACGGCAAGTCAACAACGTCTCAATAGCATATTATTGTTAGGTACACGGCTCTTATTCCAAGAAGTCATTTTCAGAGTCTTGAAAGTCCAGAAATAGAACAGTAAAAGTTAGTTTTACAAGCATCCTGTCTGCGCAAAATAAACCTGTTGCTAACCAGTATTGGGCAGTAACACGCTGTTAGTAATTCACTCCAACAAAAGGTATTGCCTTTACTTGTGACAAGTAGTGTAATGAATTACTCTTGAAATCTCAGACTGAGATGGCCACTCCAGAACCTTCATTTTATTCCGCTGTAGCCAATGGCAGGTTGACTTGGCCTTGTATTTTGGATCGTGGCCATGTTGGAATGTCCAAGAATGTCCCATATGCAGCTTCTGTATGATGAGCGTAAATTTTTCTCCAGTACAAACCCATTTGTGTCAACTTTTGAATAGGGTCATTTTTGAAGTTTCTGTTGTCATTATGATTTAAAAAGGGTAAACCAATTTTTTTCTTCAATATTAGTCTTCACCAAACCACTGACCATGAGTGATAGGTTTTTGTGTTATCATTCATATTTTTTTACTGAGTAAAGGCCAAAAAAAAAAATCAGAAATTCTGCTGGAGGGTGTAAACTTTTGGGCACAACTGTATGTAGTGAGTATTGTGCATTTAAACTAGCACTTTAAATTTACAGTGTAATCTGATAATCTTCAATATAATTACACACCTAACACAAACACTTGAGCACTCTGCACTTGAATCAGCCCATTCATTTCTAATTTTAGCATTTAACACCAGTGAAATGCACACGATCCCCTGACCTTTGGCCTGTATGTTTCATGATCCACTAGACTTTTCACTGTTCTTGCTCTTCTTTTTTATTTCCTGTCCTATTGTGTCTTTAAGGACACTTTTCTCTTTGCAATTGCTTTTAGATTTTATTATTTTATATAGTTGACAACCTGCCAAAGGGCCTAAAGGTGGAAATAAGCTGTTGGCTGTTATCTTGCATATTTACATGTATATGTTCATTAATGGGTCAATGACGTGACGTCCCTTTTTTTGTGTCTGAATGCAACATTTCATTACATCATGAATTGAGTATTTCATCACATGTATTTCTTTATTCTAAGAAACCTGTGTTGTTTGAACACATCTTTAAACTATTAAAATATAACATGTTTTTTTGTGTTTTGGTTCCTCAAACCCCCAAAACGTCAGGTGGTGCAACCGTCCTGACAAGTATCCACAGTAATTAGACTCTAAAAATTGAATGTCAGTTATTGTAAATGGAAATTAAAAAGACAGTGGCATTATTTTATGCTTGACCCTTTTTAAATAAAACATTCTTTGCAAATAAAAAGAATTTTAAAGCTGTTGAGAAATTTAAAAAACTTTTGTCCCATAATTTTCACCTTGTCAAATGTCAGGGTGGTGCAACCGTAACATTAGACTTTTATTTTAAAGTGAAGAGAATAAAACAGGAAACAGGAAACTGCATCAGCCAGAGGAGCCCAAAAGACATTTGTGACCAAGTGGAAAAGTTTGTAGATTTCTCTGAAATACTGATAAAAAAGGTTTTTTCACTTCATTGGTGACTGGAACAATTTCCATGTCAGGTGGTACAACCAATGTAATAATGTGAAATGTTATTTTAACATCAAATTATTTATCTTATTCACAAATAAAAGAAATGAAACACACAAAATGAAAATGCAGAGTAGCAAACTAGCTCGCTTCATTGGTGCCAGGTTGGTTGTTTAAGTATCACAATGAACACTGTTAAACCTAAATAGATCCTGAAAACCTAAACTGATTCTGAAGAGCAGGTTCACACTGATAAGTTTGCTGAGGTCCATCTGACTCCATAAACACTCCATTATAATATTACAAGAGACTATCTTGAACCTTCCTCACTGACCAGAAAAACATCTTTCCGTCCTAAAAGGAAGAAACAAACATTTTCCCGCAGAGGTCCAGTTGCTCTAAAGCAGGGGTGTCCAAACTTTTCCAAAAGGGTCGTATTGCATACTTCAAAAATAACCAAGGGCCAGCAGCTCTAACTGACGTTTATTAACAGTTCTCAAATGGAGCACTCTTTTGTTACTTTCACCATTTACTTTTCAGGGATTTCTAAAAAGCAACCAAACAAAAAACTGTCTCAAAGTTGAGTCGAACATTCTTGCGCTATTATTCCGTATGGCAGGATCAGAATCTGGATCTTAATCAGGTTTGTATATTAGACAATGATAAAAACAAACCTAAATATCATCATCTCTGATCGTGCATTCTGAAGCATTTTATGAACAACTTTTGTCTTTTCCTCACCGTTTCATAACTTTGATTCAGTCTTGTGTCCTACAACGTGATTTTTGAGCTCTCAACGACTCGCAACACACATTTTTTAAACATGTCAAATTCAATTAAACATGTCAGCTGTGTAAGTTGTTGAGCTTTTGCAGATTGAGCTTTAGCTTTACAAAAGCAGCCTATGTACTGTCCAAATCTTAGTGAGAGGTTACCAGATAAATCAAGGTTAACTGGTAATGTGAACATTTAGAACATGATTAATCTAAGCGATGAAATTAATACATAGTAAGATGAAAGCTGGGGGCCACAATTGGCCCTCAGGCCTTAGTTTGGAAATCCCTGCTCTCAAGTAACAGCCAATCATGAGCTGAGACATGAATGTCTACTGGGCTACAAAGACACTACTCTCTGTACATTTCAGTAGTTAGAGGATGGTTGGTGTGCTGCAGACCTCTCAACTCAACTTTGTTCAATATGGCAGGGCTTGAGTAGCTTTTTTTTTTTTTGTTAAGCTGATTGGACCCTCCTGCTGGTTTTTAATGGTTTTCTAGTTTAGCATCAGAGCATTAGACATCCTAAGTTGAGATGTTTAGGCAGAAGTCAACATCTCAATAGCATATTATTGTTAGGTACACGGCTCTGATTACAAGAGGTCATTTTCAGAGTCTTGACAGTCCAGAAATAGAACAGTAAAAGTTACTTTTACAAGCATCCTGTCTGCACAAAATAAACCTGTTGCTAACCAGTATTGGGCAGTAACACGCTGTCAGTAATTCACTCCAACAAAAGGTATTGCCTTTACTTGTGACAAGTAGTGTAATGAATTACTCTTGAAATCTCAGACTGAGATGGCCACTCCAGAACCTTCATTTTATTCTGCTGTAGCCAATGGCAGGTTGACTTGGCCTTGTATTTTGGATTGTGGCCATGTTGGAATGTCCAAGAATGTCCCATATGCAGCTTCTGTATGATGAGCGTACATTTTTCTCCAGTACAAACCCATTTGTGTCAACTTAAACCTATAAAAGACACTACTCTCTGTACATTTCAGTAGTTACAGGATGGTTGGTGTGCTGCAGACCTCTCAACTCAACTTTGTTCAATATGGCTTGCCTTAAGTAGCTTTTTTTTTTGTCAAGCTGACTAGACCCTCCTGCTGGTTTTTCATGGTTTTCTAGTTTAGCATCAGAGCAATAGACATCCTAAGTTGAGATGTTTAGGCAGAAGAAATTTTAATCCCCTCTGATGCTGGAAGCCTTAGACCCCAATCCAAGATTAAGAAAAAGACAACATCACATGTAAACTGTGTCCTGGTACTGGGTCTCTTTGGACTTAGGTTTTAAAATCCATCTGGGTTGATCTGTCTCCCATCCTCAGTATCTTTTTAACATGTAAAACACTTAACGCTACATTTTAATGTATGAAATATGCTATACAAATAGAGTTTGACTTGACAATGAGTAATGAGCAATGTATGACTTTTTTCAATAACAGGCCAAACACTACTGCTAACATATTGTCCATGGAAGAGCAGGAAAAAATTACTCCTGCCTCCTGTTTGGATACAGCAACCTTTGGGTTCAAAATGAGATTTACATGATTTATTCTACAGTGAATTGAATTAAATAGAATTGGATCACGGCCCCTAAAGCCAAAAACTGAATCACATTTTGAGACATTGACAGATTCACACATTATACATTCAGGGAGACCATCTGTATCCATATCTATACAGAGAGAGAGAGAGAGAGAGAGAGAGAGAGTCAGTGCAGTGTATTGAGTATTTTAGTTCACAGCAACATAAACAACAACAAAAAAAAATCCATTTCTATTTTTTCCAACTGAGGTCCTATGAACCCTTATTTCAGTCTGAAATGCTGCTGTCTCTTTAAGGCTCCCTGCTCCATAAACCCCCTTCCCTCTGATTGGCCAACTTTCAGGAGGCCTATCCTGGCTGGAGCTATGGCATAATCCTTGGTGTTTTAGGATGAACCAGTTTAGGGAGACGACCTATGACCTCATAAATTCAACGGGTCTCATGTGAAACTTGTGTCATATTTCGAAAATGATATTTAACAGATTCAGGGATTTCTACATATAAATTCATGGCAGTTAGAAAATCTGCACATTTAGTCTGAGCATATAGGTTTGTTACTTTAGATCCATGTTTAATACATTGGAAATCACAATAACCCCTTTAAAGTCTGTATTCTACACCAAAATCTACATTTATAGATGGAAACTGGTTTAAACTTCAACCATTCAACTAATCAATGAATGCAAAGAACAATTCAACAAGTTTTTCAGCATCTGCAGTTAATGGCACATAACGGTTGCAATTTATGGCATCTATCACACTAATTGACCAAAATAATCTTTGAGGAATCCAATATTTTCATCACATCTGTCGTCCTTTGATTTTTGTCACAGGCTTTGATAATTACATCATCATGATCCATTATTTCGTCCTCCTTCTCTGTAACAGTTCGACAGCAGCCAAGTGAAGGATTAGCTTCATGACCAGTTTCCTGCTAATTCTGGGATAATGACAGTTTATGCAAACATATTCATTTTTAAAACACAGATTACCTGAAAATGTGTTGAAATTTGGCGTAAATTTGGACAGAAGCCTGAGTCACAACTGGAGCATGAATATAAAAGAACCATGTGCGGCTCAAATGCCACATTTTAGATTGTTGTGAAGTGGCTGAGTCAGAGTCTGGAGCTCAAGCAGACTGAGGATTTGTGACTGGATTTCAAATATTTGTTTCTTAATCAACCTAAAAGAGCTAAATCCTTTTAGCCTCAAAGTAATGAGAAAGTAGCTTAAAGAGGGGGTACTTTGCTTTTTGGCAATGGGCGGTTGGTAGGGGGTGAGGCTTATACTGTCCCTCTGGTGCACCCATGGTAGGTTTGCATAATTTGCAACAGTATTTAAGTCTGTCTGAAATACTTAATTTTGGACTGTCTCTTTAAGACTCCTTACATCACAAACCCCCACCTCTTTGATTGGTCGGCCTTCTAAAGGCCTGAGAAAAGAGCAGAACTTTGTGTTTCAGGCCTGCCCATAACCAAGCAAAGTAGAAGACGCCTATAGTTGTGCTAATAACTTTACCCTCTCTGGCAGAATTTATGATTTCTTGGCCATTTTTCAGAGAATATGAATGATAACACAAAAACAAAAAACAAAAACATTTTACTCATAGTTGGTGGTTGGGTGAAGCTTTTTATTAAGAAATAAATTTGTTTACTCCTTTTACTTCATAATAACAACAGGAACTACCAAAATGACCCTGATCAAAAGTTTACTCCAGTCCTTAATACTTTATATCGCCCACTTTAACATCAATGACAGCTTGAAGTTTTTTTAGGTACTTGTGGATGAAGGTCCTTATTTTCTCAGATGGTAAAACTGCCCAGCCTCTGGTTCGTGCAAATTCTTGGGCTGTCTTGCATGAACTGCAGGGTTGTGGTCTCCTCAGAGTGGCTCAATGATTCTAAGGTCAGAAGACTGAGATGGCCACTCCAGAACCTTCACTTAATTCTGCTGTAGCCCATGACAGGTCAGTTTGGCCTCTTGTTTTGGATCATTGTCATGTTGGAACATTCAAGTTTGTGCCAGTTTTCCTCCAGTATTTTCTTGTAACATGCTGCATTCATCTCGTCATCAGTTTTAGCCAATTTGCTGAGCCTTTGTAGCTCACGCTGCCCTTAAACGACAGTGATCCACTTCTGTGTTTCAGAGTAGGGATGGGTTAACTTTCATCATAGGCCTTGTTGACTCCTCTCCGAATGAAACTTATATACTTGTGGTCAAAAAGTTGAATTTTGTGTTCATATTTACCCCCTCTTTAAATAAGGTGGTCCATGTAATGTCCTAATGTGCATTACTTCCAAAAATGCATTTTTCCTTTCTGTAAATTAGTTTGAGCCTTTTCTCAACTATCATACATTATTGTAAGACTGAAAACAGGAATTACACTCTCGTGTTTTGATGTGTTTGGGTGTTTTCATGATCAATCAGCATCAATGCTCCTGCTTTACCATCAAACAGTCTTTGATCCACATGCTCCACACATGCAAACCAATCCCAGCCCCACAAATAAGCTCTTCTCTGAAGTAATTGTCTACACTCACTGCGTAGATCTGTTGTAATGCATATGAATTACTCTCTCCCCAGCCAATAACCTCTCTCTATATGTGCTGTTGCCTGCTGTTTACCCCCGTGCTGCTACCATCCCACTAAAGCTCAGTTAGAGCGAGCGATAGAGAGAGCATCCATCTCACACTCAGCTGCTCTAAAGCAATCAGTGAGATGTGATTCCACTGGCTGCTGCCTTTACATATTCAATCTATCTCTATCCTCTTTAGATAAACATAGCTTTCTGGGCTCCCCAGCTGCCGGAGTCACACGGTCGCTTTGCAGAAACTGAGATGAGGATGGTGAACAGAGACTGGGGGGGGGTGGGGGGGGGTTCAGAGTCTGTTGGTGCTGCGTGGGTTGAGCTCTGTGTGGGTGTATCTGCCTGTTCAGTGTGTGTGCTACTGAGAAACTGTGATACTGTTTTTCTTTTGCAGAGTCAGATCCTGATCTCTGTGTTGAATAAGCAGACAGTACACAGTATTGATAACAAAACTGTTTCTTTTGAAATGGTGCTTTGATTTTGTCTCATTCAGCTCAGAAATTCATTACAAAGAGCTTTAACTTATTATGACGTTTGACAGTTGGTTATAACCGGGAAAACCTTAATAGATATGCACTTTACTATACTGTCAAAGAGCCTCTTTCTTACATTACTTGAAGATTTATTCAACCTTTATTTTACCAGGAGTTTTGCCATTGAGATAAAAAAAAAAATCTCTTTTACAGGGAGTCCAGGCCAAGACAGCAGCACATGTTTCATAGTCAGCCATACAGTCTATAGGTGCGTTTCCATTACCCTTGGATATGCGCAAAATTTAAACAGCGCTATAAAAAACTGGTAATGGAAACACCTGGATTTTGAAAAAGCACTAAAATATTGCCAAAAAGTTTTTACGCTTTCATGAGGTGTTTTTTCAGACGTTCCGACATTCAAATATATCGCAAAAGCGCAATGGAAACACTTTTTCCGTGTTTCCATTTTTTTTCACATGATCATTTCTCTGTGAGTTAACATGGCGCGCTACGTTTGGACAGAGGAGGAGACAGAGACTTTTTTTTTTTTTAGCTCAGATTCTGAGCTCAAAACAAAGCAACTTTTTTGCCCAAAATGCAATAATTTGTTAGTTTGAATCATTTATCACATTTTGGCTTTTACTACATTTTTTTTGTTGCGTTCCAGGTTTGGCACTTTTGCTTCATTTTTGACAAGTTATTACATTTCAGGTTTCGTTCCATATTTTTTTAGTTCATATTGGGTCATTGTTAGCTTTCACATCATATCACCCACTGGCCACTAACATGCCCTCTCAGTGGACATTTTTTCTATATCTGAACATTTTATATTTCCTAACCATGTTTGCAACTGAGTTTTAACATTCAAAACATTATTTTGTGTATTTGTCTCTTTCTTCATTGATTTGTGCTTTTTATCTTTATATAATTACCCTCCACTAAAATCATATTATTTTGGGAAATAATTTGGCGACCCACTTGCAATGCATTCACGGCCCACCAGGGGGCCACGACCCAGAGGTTGGGAATCACTGCTCCAGATAAAGGATAAATAACTTATAAATAACCTAATGATGACGCATTTTACCGGTTAAGTGATCACAGTATTTAGCTTTATCATAACCACAAACTGACATAACGCACACACACGTACACACACACACACTCTCACTCAAACACAGACATACAGATTTTCAAATGGATGGAAATAGAGTTTCCCCAGAGGAACATCTCGTCTGCTTTTTCTGCTGATTGACCATGATGCTCCTGGGGTTAACTCTGCTTATTCATGTTCCAGTACAGACTCCAGGTGCTTTGACTCACTGTAAAGCTTCACTGAGTTCAGCTAATCAAAGTCTCAACTGGGTGGACAGACATTAAAAAAATATTTATTTACAGTAATAAACTATGATTGGATATATACACTCACTGGCTGCTTCATTGGGTACACTTCTCCGGTGAAAATAATAAAAACTCTTCCTTTCACCCTTTATTTGATCAAGAAAAACAACATATTACAATAACAAAAGCTTCACTGGCAAGAGGGATGTTTCTTTATTTGTTCAGCTATTGTGAAGAGCAAATCCTGGAAGGACGTGTTCATCTTTGACCTTTTCAGTGGGTGTTCCTTTCTTTTCAGGCAAGACTTACTAAATTAAAATTTCTCCCTTTATCGCTCATATGGCTGTGTTATTTTTAAGTCCTTGTGACTTTAAAAAAAAACAGGGTGTTTATCGAGTTTATTTTTTGGGGACTTCACAGTTTCAGGGATAAATTCAAAATGTGTGATGGGATTTTAACCCTTTAAGTACCCACCAAGAAAAAAGTTATAGAATCATTTTTTTTAAGCCTTTCTTGTTGGAGCGGGTGAGTCATGACCACAGTCTTTTTCTTCTTTTTTCTTTCTTTTATTGGTTCTTTTCTTTTAAAACAGCCTTTTAGTTTTTAAAATATTGACCTCTATTCAATGACTGAAGTGTCACTTAGTGGTTACCCTCTTAAATTTCGTACAAATGCCACAAATAGTAGTAAAAAGTCACATTAAATGGTTATTTGCAAAGGAATGAATTAATCATAAATTTCCAGGGCATTGAGCAGGTTTGATTTCTGTAAGTATTGAGCAAAATATTGAACAGTGTAATTTAAACCAAGTAAATTTTGCATGAAACATGGAAAACTGAATTTTTCTCGCTTTTTGTTAATATGTTCATTTTTAATTTGACATAAAATTTTATATTTTATAATTAATCCATGCACAGGTTATGTATACTTCCTTTTGAAGTCTATTTTCTTTTCTTAATTGATTAATGGGCATGTGGGAGGGGGGTTCTGGCTGCAGGTCATTTGTAATTTTGTAGTGATGTTGCATGCTATGGCTTTGGTGTCTCTGTAACCTGCAACTGGATACTGTGAATTTCCCTCATGATCAATGAGGTCAGTAAGTAAGTGAGTAAGAAAGTCACTAAATAAGTCAGCAAGTAGGTCAGTAGGTACGTCAGTCAGTAAATAAGTCAGACAGTAAGTCAGTAAGTGAGTTGGTCAGTAAGTAAGTAAGTCAGTAAGAAAGTCAGTAAATTAGTCATCAAGTATGTAAGTCAGAAGGTCAGTCAGTAAGTATGTCAATAAGTCAGCAAGAAAGTCAGTAGGTAAGTCAGCAAGTAAGTCAGTAAATGTTTTTCAGTAAGTAAGTCAGTAAGTAAGTTAGTCAGTAAGTCAGTAAGTTAGTCAGTAAGTAAGTCAGTAAGTTTGTCAGTATGTAAATAAGTCAGCAAGTAAGTCAGTTTGTAAGAAAGTCAGTCTGTCAGTCAGTAAGTCAGTATGTAAGTCAGCAAGTAAGTCAGTAAGTAAGTCAGTAAGTAAGTTAGTATGTTTGTCAGTAAGTTTGTCAGTAAGTAAGTATGTAAATAAGTCAGCAAGTTAGTCAGTAGGTGAGTCAGTCAGGAGGTAAGTCGGACAGTAAGTCAGTCTGTCAGTAAGTAAGTATATAAATAAGTCATCAAGTAAGTCAGTCAGTGAGTTAGTCAGTAAGTAAGTATGTCAGTAGGTCAGTCAGTATGTCAGTCAGTAAGTTAGTCAGTAAGTAAGTATGTCAGTAGGTCAGTCAGTATGTCAGTCAGTAAGTAAGTTAGTATGTTTGTACGTCAGTCAGTAAGTCAGTCAGTAAGTTAGTCAGTAAGTTAGTCAGTAAGTAAGTTAGTATGTTTGTAGGTCAGTCAGTAAGTTAGTCAGTAGGTCAGTCAGTATGTCAGTCAGTAAGTTAGTCAGTAAGTAAGTATGTCAGTAGGTCAGTCAGTATGTCAGTCAGTAAGTTAGTCAGTAAGTAAGTATGTAAATAAGTCAGCAAGTAAGTCAATAGGTAAGTCAGTCAGGAGGTAAGTCAGCAAGTAAGTAAGTCAGCAAGTAAGTCAGTCAGTAAGCAAGTATGTAAATAAGTCAGCAAGTAAGTCAGTAGGTAAGTCAGCAAGTAAGTCAGTAGGTAAGTCAGTCAGGAGGTAAGTCAGCAAGCAAGTAAGTCAGTGAGAGAGTCAGTCAGTCAGTAAGTAAGTATGTAAATAAGTCAGCAAGTCAGTCAATAGGTAAGTCAGTCAGGGGGTAAGTCAGTGAGGAGGTAAGTCAGCAAGCAGGTAAGTCAGTGAGAAAGTCAGTCTGTCAGTCAGTATGTAAATAAGTCAGCAAGTAACTCAGTAGGTAAGTCAGTCAGTAAATAAGTCAGCAAATAAGTAAGTAAGTCAGTAAGTTAGTCAGTAAGAAACTCAGTCAGTCAGTCAGTCAGTCAGTCAGTCAGTCAGTCAGTAAGTAAGTAAGTAAGAAAGTCAGTCAGAAAGTAAATTAGTAAGTCAGTCAATAGGTAAGTCAGGAAGTTAATAAGTTAGTAAGGAAGTAAGTCAGGCAGTTAATAAGTTAGTAAGGAAGTAAGTCAGGAAGTTAATAAGTTAGTAAGGAAGTAAGTCAGGCAGTTAATAAGTTAGTAAGGAAAGAAGGGAGGAGGGAAGACGTATATAAATAAGTCAGTTAGCAATGAAGGAAGGAAGGAAGGAAGTCAGTAAATAAGTCAGCAAGTAAGTAGTTTAGTCATTAAGTCAATCAGTCAGCCCCCTTAGTCAGTCAGTCAGTCAGTAAGTAAGTCAGTCAGTCAGTAATTAAGTAAGTTGTTTAGTCAGTAAGTAAGTCAGTCAGTCAGTCAGTAATTAAGTAAGTTGTTTAGTCAGTAAGTAAGTCAGTCAGTCAGTCAGTAATTAAGTAAGTTGTTTAGTCAGTAAGTAAATAAGTCAGTCAGTCAGTAAGGAAGTGAGTCTCTATCCATCCATCCATCCATCTATGCTTGTGATTGAACGCTTCTGTGCCAACACACATATTGCATAAAAAAACAAAAAGGACAAAGCAAAACAAAGGCACATTTGTTTGTCTTCATCATGTCATATCAACAACTTGACTGTGGTTGTGGGGGGGAAAAAAAGAGAAAAAAAAAAGGTATTTGAGGCAGTAGATTCACCACATACTTCCACTCAATGGTAAAGATGATTAACTCAGTTCGAGTGCAGGTGTATGTGTGGTAGGAAACAGACTCACCTCTGCCGGCAGTTTGAACCTCCTCCAGTATCTTCCTTTAACCCCCCGTCCCGCTCAGAAAGGTTGCTGTGAGTTTACTGGAGGATTTTCTCCGCTTTGGCGTCTTGTGCAAACAGCTCACAGAGACTTCCCAAAGGCCAGGCCGGTTGTCCTCGCTAATCCACTCCATTTCAGGTGACCTTTCATGTAGGTTGCAGCTGCTCGCTCCTCAATCTCCACTGAGTCCCTGTTTTCTTCCACTCTCACTGTTGCCAAACCCCCCCCCCAAAAAAACAAATTTGAGCTTCTCAGTAAGTCCAGTCGTTTGGTTTTAGATGTGGAGAATCCTGAGCTAAGCAGACAGAGCTGAGCTGCTGCCAGGTGACAACTGATCACACACTAGCGAGCAGGTGAACAGGTGTTTCTAATCAAGGAGCTGGTGCTGAGGGTGGTGGAGAGTTGAAGAGGTCAGATAAACCCAGAATTCCAGTAACCACTATACTTTTTACCATTTTTTTCACTGCCAAGATCTTTGCACTCTGACTTTTTCAATCATCCTGGCTACATTCATTCTAAAAAAAGGTTTATTTATGCCAGGGGTGTCCAAACTTTTTTTCAAAAAGGGCACGTTTGACCCTGTGAAAATGACCAAGAGCCAGCATCTCTGACTGACATGTTTATTGACAGTGAGAGTAAAACACAAGCGCCTGGTTCTCTATTTCTTTTGAGTGATTTATGGAAAAAAAAAAAAAAAATTCTCTAAGTTCAGTCAAAAATGCTTGTGTCATCACAGACCTCTGAGATAAACCTCACCAGGGAAGAGAAAAAAAAAAACGTGATTTTTCTCTGGCAGGATCAGGACTTTACAATGATTGGATGGAAGCCCATTTCCCCGGGTTCAAAATATAAAAAAATGTTTAAAAAAATATATTTGTGGATATTTCTTTCCTTTTTTGCCAATAATAAGTTGTAAGTTTGAGGTAGAAAAAATGAAAAAATAAAAAAATCACATTTATGCTATTAAAAGTGAAAATTTCAGTTCTTATCCCCAATTTTGACTTCCCCATTTTCTTGACTTCATAATCCCACAATTTTAACTTTATTTATTTACTTTATTCATCCCACTAAAAGAAATTCACAGCAGCAGTGCAAGAAAAAGAATAGTGCGGGGGGTTTGAGGAGTGGGGACCTTTAAAGAGACAGTGGCTAAAATGGAGCATTTCAGACAAAGGCTGAAATAGGGGTTTTCTAGAACGTGATGAGAAAGCTACTTCAGCAGATACCAGAGGAACAGTATAAAGCTTTAATAATGGAAAAAAAGGAGTGGCCCCTCTTTAAGTTATAGCTTACATACAGGCATTGGTATGACTGAATTGAAACTGAAGTAGTCACAGGGTACAAATCTATTGGTATTATTTACAAAATAAGAGATTTACTGAGTAAGAAATGTCTGCATATATTATATTTCTCACTCATAATGTCATACATGTCATATTGTGTTAAGGTTAGGGGAAATATGTATAAGATGAATTTAGATCCAATAATCAAACTCCAGAAAAGAGTTATTTGTTTGTTAGAATAATAAATAAATAAAACTTCATATCATGAACCAAAAAATGAATTATATGTAGAGTCTCATACTCTGAAGTTCCTAGATATTGTGGACTTAAAAATATTGGTGTTACTATTAAAGTAAAAAGCCAAAATTCTTCCCACCAGTATTCACAGTTTTTTTTTTGTTTTTTTTTTTAAATCAAGAGAAAGGAATTATAATTTAAGGGGATTGTGTACCTTTGAAATAAGTAAAGTAAAGACAAATGTTAAATATAGATGTGTTTCATCTGGGGGGGGGGGTTAAGTTATGGAATAAACAAAAATAAGCTAAAATAAAAGTGAAATAATGGAGAATGGTAATAATCGACAGTAATTCTTATGTTCTTTCTTTCTTTCTTTTTTCTTTCCTTTTTTTTACTGCTGATATTTTGGGTTATCTTATGGATTGTACAGGATTGGCAAAAATAAGCCTGGGCTTCAGCCTACTCCTTTTTTGATTACAGAGACTGTTTTCTTCTATGAGTGGATGTTTTGTGCAAGTGTGTGTATGGTTTTTCTTTGCTTTTGCTCCATTCTGATGTGGGGGCTGATTGCACAAAACAGAACTTATTTTGCTGATTGCTGTCACTGAAATAAAAACATTCATTCATTCACTCATTTTATCTGTTTTTTTTTGAGTACTCTGCGCCCTGTTGGATAGAGCAGAGACGTCCTGTTCCAGCTGTAGATGGAGCTTTGACTGTTTTCCAGATCAGACAAAGAGGAGACACCTCCTGCCCTGGGCCACATGTAATTACTCCCACAACTAAAGACACGAGCAGCTGCCAGGCTCTTTTCTTATCTGTCTCAGTCCATCCCACAGATTTGTCTCTACCCTACGCGCTTCTCCCATTTTATCTCCTTTTACTTCCCCCTCTAATACACAAACACACGTATACACACACCAAACGGATAAACCAGGCTCCCTCTCTCAGGCATGACTCAGTCGATTGGAACACACACGTACAAACACACAACGACAACAATAACATCAACAACAACAGCGCAGTTGGGACTCCCGCAGGGATCACGGAGCACTACGGTTCACGGAGACTCTTATGTAATCTGAGAGACAAGCAAAATCAGATCCAGCCGAACCTAAAGCGGTGTGTGAATTCACGTTGGATGCTGCTGTAAACAAGAGCACAGCTGGAGCCGTACAGTATGTTCAGAAATATCTTCGACTTGGGGTTTAGGAGGGGTTTGAAAATCAACACAGTGACTCAGTGTTTGCGTCAGAGGAAACTGAGAGACCCAACTTTTTCATGGTCGAGCTTAGTTTGATTTCCAGGAAATCTCAGCTTTGGATGAAAGTTTCTCAAACAATGCATGAATGCCAATAATTTCTCTGTGCTAGGATTTACAGACCGTTTCATAACATCCAGTCGATATGTTCTGCTAAAAGAAGGCTCTCAAAACTGTTTAAAGGATGGATGACACAACGGCTCCTCAAAGTGAAGCCAACATATTTGGATAACCTTGAAGTGACTGGTTTCAAAAAAAGGTAATTAAAGCTTTCCCGCTCCATCTTAACCCTGTAAAGTCCAACCTATTAAAATATAGTCCGAAAATTCTTTTTTTTTTTTAAAACTGAGATGTTTATTAACCTCTTCTAATAAAATCCACAAAAAATATTGCTTTATCATTCCATTCAAAATAAAGTAAAGATTTTCCTGATGATTTCATGAGATCAGACATTTTCAAAAATCCTCAAGGTGGTATGATATGTTTTAAAAAGTACTTTCGACAGTTTTTTTTTTTTTTTTTTTTTTAAACAAACTCTATATCATTTTGGTGAGATAGAGGCCTTTGAACTCATGTATCAAATATGATAAGTTTGGCCAATAAAGGGTTAATGGATGGGGCAACTCTAAATACTTAAGAACATGAAAATGTATTTGTTCCCAAACAAAGTATCATGGAAGCTAAGATAGATTTTTTTCCCGGTTGGATCCAAGAAGGATAGCATTGTTAGCTAATGGGGCTCTTTCTCAGTGACATAACTAACATAAAAACTATAGNATGTCTGCTTCAAAATAAAAAAAAGTCTGAGAAGGTTCTAAATTTGTTTGCAAAGGAAGAAGAAATTCAAATAAGCAAATATTGATGAATCACAGATTTGTGTGTCAAACGTTCATATGCACGATTTCGGCACAAATTTGTGTGTATGCACTGTTTGTGAGTGAGGCCCAATATCACTCAAACCTTGTAATTAAAGCACACATTTTATTTCGGGGTCAGTCTGGTATAAAATTAGTTTAATTACATATTAGATTTGACCAAGATAAGTTGCTGGTAGCTGGTTGCTTCTAGATGGAAAGATTCTCAACAAAATAACAGAGTTGATCAGCATCTCTTGTGGGTAAATGCACTTGTTGTTGGCAAAAACCTCATTTGACCTCACTTTAAAAACTAACTTTCCAGTTTCACATACGTCGACTGAAAGGATCTGAGATGTGCTCTCACTTAATTCTGTGAAAACACCACCTTGTTTTTTAGTTCCAGACATTCAAAAATAGAAACGCACAGCCAATTCCCCAGCTTGACAAACCCCTGCGAAAAACAGCGGTATAAATAACCTGTGAAAATGAGGCGAGCAGCCGGGCTGACCTGAGACGCTGTGATGTTGCACTCCTCTGAAAAAGCGGCATCGGAGGTAAATACCTGGAGACACGAACGGCGCGCACACAATCTCACGATAAAACCCTCGGTCGGGCAATCAGAATTAAATCAAAAAGCAGCAGCCGTACATCATGCACACACACACACATACACCCTCATTACATACAGGGCGGTGCTGCAAAATGTGAGGAAATCCGTGTGTTTGTGAGCGGGGTATGCACTGTTATCAGGGTGTGATATTTAACAACCCAGCACTTCGTCTTTCAGGCACCACATCACGAGGATCCCACCTATGACTCAGCACTTTATAAACTTCAGAGCTGCTCCCAGAGGACGATCCGATACTGTTTAGCATGAAAGAACCTGTCTCGGCAAAATTACACCTTTTGATATCACGCTTAACATGCAGCGTGAGATGACGTGGAATGATGTGGATGAGGTGTAAATATACAGCACATGACGGCTGCTATGGATGAGGTAAGGTGATTAAAGAAAACTTTTCTGCTGCTTTAACCCCTTACATCCCATATAATACTTCCTATATACCCTGCTTTGTTTCAGAGGTCAAAACTCATCAGTGACACCTCATTTGAAAGATTAAAGTCTCTAGTTGCAGAAAATATCATGTTTTTATATGTGGCTAAAGTCCACATCAGGATAAATGCAGCCGAAACACTTTTTTTCCCCCACCTCATTTTTTTTTATATAACCGATTTTTGAACATCATTAACTTCAAGATTCTTCATGCGAGATATAAACATCCACCACATCACTTCTACACCTTGTCATCAACATACGAGTGAAATTCAAGCTTTCTAGGTAAAACTTCGTTAAAGAGTTTTTAGTCTCAGGTGTCCAAATACCAGCAGATACGTCCTCATTTATCACAGTCTAGTCTGATGACTTCGCGCAAACAAAACCAGCTGTATCAGCGCTCAGTGTCTTCCTTGTCATCAACTTTGTTCTCCCTGTAAAAAGGTTTGTTAAAATTGTGAATTTATAGCTCCTGGTCACGGTTTGTACCACTCCTGTTGCACTTTTACATCCCACAGTATGGCAGGGTGTAAATGACAACCAGTGAGACAAACAGCTGCCATGCTGTCAGCCTTGTGACATGCACACATTAATATAGATGGATGCACATGGCAATACAGATGTTTTTTGGCCACCTAACTAGCTACAGCAGGTTTTGTGTGAATCGTAAAGCTATTGGTTACTGTAAAAGTGATTGCCAGGGCCGATAGCCGATAAATGAGCCTGTTAGGAGGCTTTATACACCTTCAGCTAATGCTACTGGCCAGTGAAGCAGAGAGCACTTCTTGAATAAATCAGGCTCTCCTGGAATCAAATCTCTGTGGGGCAACTTCTGTCTTAAAGTCAGAAGTCTCAGAAAATAGAATATGCCAAGATTTCCCAGAGTCACATTGAGGAGGAAATGCTCTAAGACTGTGAAGCTGCTGTTATTGATGAGAACGGACACAACGGACTTTACAGGAGAAATTTCACCACTTGGAATAATTTGATAAAACAACACTTTTGATATGTTTGAACTCTGGATTCCTCTGGTGGAAAGGAGAGTGAATATTCAAGGTACGGGCCAAGGACATGAAGTAATGATGCCAAATCAGATCAGACATCCCAGTTGTTGTGCTCATAATCTGAGTGATTCTTTCACAAATTGCGTGAAAAAAACTGTTATACAAACTTAGTGACTGAAATGTGAAGAATTGCAGCTTTCTATCACAGGATGTGTTCCAGTGTTTGATGAAGGTGTTACTTGTTTATACTAGGATGACATTGGACAAATGGCAAACGGCCCTCCAGCGTGCCGGTGCAACATAAAAGGTTAATTTCATACTTCATACATTATCACTCCTTAGTTTTTCCAATATTTGTTTTTCCATTTAATGAGGTGACATCTGTACATTTCTGCTACATTCCACATTGCATCATTCTCACAAGCATTTTCAACATCCCCTCACCCTGCTGCACCTGTGCCGTTCTGGAGCGTGCAGCACCTGCAGGCTCCAGCTCAGTGTGTTCTCACACCTTCTCAAATGCAAACATGCAGATATATTCTCACAGAGCAATGAGCTGAGAGCCAAGATGCCCAAAGAAATGTTCTGCTACAATCAATTCATTTTGAATTGTGTGAATAAAACAAGTGATTCTCTATTGTGTAGGACCTGACAGTCTAATAATATGTGCAGCTTTTGTTTATCTTTGACACAGACTTCTAAAACATCACACAACAACTTCTTTGTTAAACCACTGGAGCTTGGATCTGTTTACTTCAGGGTTTTCTTGTTTCTTATACATGCACTAAATAGCAGACAGTTTGCAAGCATGTTAGTGGTACATTATGGGATGTGGACACCCTACATGACATGCAATTTAACCTCTTAGTTCCCACTCTTGCACCAGCGAGCAGTTTGCCATCCCTCTGATGTCATCGAAGTATAAGGGTCAATGACGTGACGTCCCTTTTTTTGTGTCCGAGTGTAATATTTCCTTCCATCATGAATTGAGTATTTCATCACATGTATTTCTTTATTCTATGAAATCTGTGTTATTTGAACACATCTTTAAACTATTAAAATATAACATGTTTTTTTGTGTTTTGGTTCCTCAAACCCCCAAAATGTCAGGTGGTGCAACCGTCCTGACAAGTATCCACAGTAATTAAACTCTAAAAATTGAATGTCAGTTATTGTAAATGGAAATTAAAAATACAGTGGCATTATTTTATGCTTGAACCTTTTTAAATAAAACACTCTTTGCAAATAAAAAGAATTTTAAAGCTGTTGAGAAATGTAAAAAACTTTTGTCCCGTAATTTTCACCTTGTCAAATGTCAGGGTGGTGCAACCGTAACATTAGACTTTTATTTTAAAGTGAAGAGAATAAAACAGGAAACAGGAAACTGCATCAGCCAGAGCTCGGGTTTACTGTAAACACTGGTTCACCTTTTCAATGTAGATTTCTCTGAAATACTGATAAAAAAGGTTTTTTCACTTCATTGGTGACTGGAACAATTTCCATGTCAGGTGGTACAACCAATGTAATAATGTGAAATGTTATTTTAACATCAAATTATTTATCTTATTCACAAATAAAACAAATGAAACACACAAAATTAAAATGTATGAGTCACTACAGACACTTGAGAGATACTTGCCAATAATTTCACACAGAAAAAATAACAGGTACATATAAATATATTTTCATATATTTGGCTGTGCCACCTGACATTTTTGGGTGCTCAAATTAAAAATATTAAAAAATAATGAACCTAAAAACTTTGAAATGTTGGTCAACTACTGAAATCTGTTAGAAAACATCATTCTTCTCTCAGAAATGTGTTTTTTATCCACTTTCAAAGAACTTTTTAAAAATACGTTTTTAGACCCTCTTTTTGTCATTGACCCATAAACACTAACACCTTCATCAAACATCAGAAAGCTTTACGGCGTTGGAAAGTTTAGATTCTTCACTTTTCAGCCGCTAAGTTTGTTTTACAGTTTTCTTCACTAACAAAACGTAAATAGTGAAAGAATCACTCAGCTGGCGATCGCAACAACTGGGACGTTCAACCTCTCTTGGGGTCCTGAAGTCACGTCCGTCGCCGCATCTCAAATATTCACTCTTCTTTCCACCAGAGGAATCCAGAGTTCAAACAGATCAAAAGTGTAAAATTTCTCCTGTGAAGTCCATTGTTTTGTCTGTGTCGGAGATTTGATGCCAGGAGAGTCTGATTTATACAGGAAGTGCTCTCCGCTTGACCGGCTGGTAGCATTAGCTCATGCTGCGTAAATCCCGCCTAAAAGGCTCGTTTATCAACTTTCAGCCCTGTCAATAACACATACAGTAACCAATAATAATAATACATTTTATTTAAGGGCGCCTTTCATAGCACTCAAGGTCACCTTACAAGAATAAACGTGCATTAAAAGAGGACTATAGACCGAGCAATACAATACAATGCAGTATAATACAATAATCCAGACTCCTATCCATCCTCATCCTCCTCGACCTCAGTGCAGCTTTTGATACCATCTCCCATACCATCCTACTCCATAGACTGGCATCCATTGGTTTATCTGGCACCCCCCTCAACTGTTTTTCCTCATACCTCTCCGGTTGCACACAGTTCATCCAGTTAAAAACATTCAAATCCCTACCATCCCCTCTCAGTTCTGGTGTCCCCCAGGGTTCAGTCCTCGGTCCCATCCTGTTCATTATCTATCTCCTCCCCCTTGGCCATATCCTCCGCAAACACAGTATTAATTTTCACTGCTATGCAGACGACACACAGCTCTACCTCGCCACCAAACCCACCGCTACCCTCCCTCCCACCTCCCTCCCACCTCCCTCTGTGCCTGTCTACAGGAAATCAATTCATGGTTCTCCTCCAACTTCCTCAAACTGAACTCCGACAAACAGAGGTTCTCCTCACAGGTTCCAAATCCTCTCTCTCAAAAGCTAAAGGTCTCACCCTCACAATTGATAACTCCTCTGTAGCCCCCTCCCCGCAGGTCAAGAGTCTGGGTGTCGTCCTCCATGGTACTCTATCATTCCACACCCACATCAATAACATCACTCAGTCCGCAGACTTCCATCTACGAAACATTAACCGCCTCCGCCCCTCCCTCTCCCCCAACAGCACCGCCACTCTGGTTCATTCTCTCGTTACATCTCGCCTGGACTTCTGCAACTCTCGTCTGTATGGTCTCCCCCTCAAGTCCCTCCACAAACTTCAACTGGTACAGAATGCTGCAGCCCAGATCATCTTTCCACCACATCACCCCTGTTCTTCAGCAACTGCACTGGCTTTCCGTCACCCATCGCATCACCTATAAGATCCTGCTAATCACCTTCAAAGCCCTCCACAATCTCGCCCCTCCATACCTCACCGATCTCCTCCTCATCAACAAACCAACACGAACCCTCAGGTCTTCATCCTCCCTCAGCCTCAACATCCCCCCAGCCCGCCTGACCACCATGGGGTCCAGGGCCCTCAGTCGCTCTGCCCCATGTCTCAGGAACTCCCTCCCACTAGAGATGGGCAAAGCAGTTCTTTTAAGTGAATCGAATCATTAGAATCAGTTCAGTAAAAAGATTCGTTCAAAAGATTCATTCACCAAGTCATTCAGTACATTACTGCAATTACATGTAACACTCAACTGGATGTACGTGTCTTCAGTACATTCAGTACGAATCACTGACACAGAGCTCCAGTTCAGTTGGCGATTCGTTCACGTCATTCAGTACGTTCAGTACGTTTAGTACGTCAGTACGTCAGTACGAATCACTGATTCGGAGCTCCAGCTCAGACCTGTGTCTCTCTTTCTCAGTCCGTCAGTGATTAATTCATGTAATAAACGTTATTTGAAACCATCAGAATTAATTTTAAAACAGTCAGCTGAGTAATTATGGATATAGAAGCAGTTTGCGAACAGACAGCAGCCATAAAAAGCTCATGTATATTTTTGCGAAACCGAAACATTCACTACTTCACCAAGTTTGGTGACACTAGAGGGAGATGTACGGGCGGGCTTGAGCGACACAGGACTTTCGACCGGCTCTGTCCTGTTTGTTGAGTCATTACTATCATTGACATAAATGGGTGCGGGGGAGGGCTTGGGCGACTCTAACAGTCAAGAGAGACAGAGACAAGAGACAGGAGAGGGAAGTGCAACTGCAGTTCATAAATGAACAAATCTTTTCAAGGAAGTGATTCGGTTCAGTGCGTTCACCCAGAAGATTCGTTCAAATGAATGAATCGTTCACGAACGACTCATCACTACCTCCCACCCAATATCCATGACATTGACTCATTAACTTCTTTCAGATCCCACCTCAAAACCCATCTTTTCCGCCAACTTACTCACTATGACTGTTTTTAAACTCTGTATTTCTTTTAAACTTTTAAATTTGGAATTTTGGAGTGTGTTTTTAAATCTGTTGTGTGTGGCGTCCTTGGGTGACTTGAAAAGCGCTTTTAAATAAAATGAATTAATATTATTTTTATTATTATTAATAAATCACATGAAGCCTGCCAAAAAAAACGATGTTTTTGTCGAGCGTATTCAATCACATCTGCATATTTGTGACAACATGAGCGGTGCGATTTTTGACTGGGAGGTATGATTTCACAATTTTTAGCAAACCTTTTCACAAAGACAACAAAGTTGACTACATGGAAGACACATAACCCATATAAAAGTGGATCTTGCATGATAGGGCACCTTTAAGTAAAGGAGTTAAATCAGTACTTTTACTTTTACCAGAGTCTTTTTTTTGTACAAGTATCTGTTCTACTTGAGTAAAGAATATGAGTACTTTTACCATCTCTAGCAGGTTCCAACTTTTTGTCACTTTTTTTGGGGTATAGTTTGGAGTTTGAAAAGAAAGAAGAAATGGTATTAGTGACATGGTGAGAAGAGGAACTAAAAACCTGGGGAGAAACTTTGAGGAGGATCATTCTGCATGTATTAAAACTCTATCCATGTCATTTTCTCATTGTAAATTTTCCGGATCATTCCACTTTTCCTGCAGTTTCTTCATTCCCAAGAGAAAAAAAAAAGTCTTCTCTGATGCCATCAAAGGTGACATTTTTTAACTTTGACTGCCTTCTTTAGGGATGTCGTTCATATTCAGTGCAGCACGTGGAACATTGTTACACACTGTTACACATTCATGAGAAGCTCCGTCAAACGTCTCTCCTTCGTGTGTGTGTGTGTGTGTGTGTGTGTGAGAGCGACAGGACACAGGAGATGAAGTCAACCTTCGTGCTTTCCTCACGCTGACACTCTCATCTTTCATCCTTTTCGTCACATGAAGGGCCCCCGCTGGCGAAGAACAAATGAGTCCGACCTTCGTTCTCCACGTTGGACGGATCCACTGTGGCGTGTTCAGCAGCGGCGACTACAGCATGTTTGAATCCCGTCTTCTCTGCACGCTCCATTTCTGAAGAAGAGAAAAGCAAGCGGTCTCTCTATTCCATCTCTTCTTTTCAAATTTCTCCCACAATGCCTTGCCCATCTGTTTTTTCCTCTCTCTTCACAACCTTTAACTTCTTCTCCTTTCCCCTCGTCTTGCACTCCACATTTGCCATCTCCCTCCTCCACCTTCTTGTCTATCTGCTCCTCTCTAACTCCCCCCCCCTGCCCTTCTTTTCTTGCTTTTCGTCTGCGTGAAGCAGGAGGAAAAAAAAATAAAAAGGAAGATAGGAGTCAGGATGAAATGACAGGGGTCACTGTGCAGGATCAGTGAATTCTGCCTCCGAGCTAAATCTTTAAAAATGTCACGTTGGAGCCAGAAAGTGGAACCACATTGTACAAAAATGAAAAGGAGGATGAACAGAAACCAAACTTCACTTTTCAGGAGGTGTAAATTCATCGTCATCAAAGACAATCTTCTTCTTTCCTCCTCTGAACCTCGTCTTTATGAAAGCTCCTCATGCTTTGCTGGAAAAAAACACTCCAGCTGATTAAGAGTCTTATTACACTCCCATTTTCCTTTCACGTCTGCTCTTTTTCAATGCGTGAAAGAGGACTTTCAATCAGTGTCTCAGCCTCCGTCATTGATGAAGTTCAATTGGGGAAACTAAGTCCTGAAATTACAGATTGAAGAAGCATCAAAGAGCAGAGCAGGACTCTGAGGAGGACGACATTTACAACACAGGAGACCAAGGCCCAATTCCAATTCCTTTCTTAACTCTCAATCTTAACCCTCAAGCTCAACCCTCAATCTTAGTAGCCCTCAAAACCAAGTGTTAAGGGCTATCTTGTGACTTAGAAATGGGACACCCCTTAAATGCAAGTGAAATTGTTGTGGACTGTCTGTCAGTTATTCCTTTGGTTAGCGTTATCAAAAAAATATCTGTATAAATAACACAACCACGGACATTTTCAGCTGTCACAGCAAACCATAGTTTATTGAAAGGTAAACACCAGCTTTAACTATCTTTACATAACTCTGCAGCTACAGGAGATGACATTAGCCCGGTCATCTTATACCATTATCGGCACAAGCATGTTATATAGGCTGTTATCTTGATAAAACAATTACATTAACATGGAGAAAAATGACCATTTTGTAACGTTAACAAACTTTAACGAAAGCAACATGGCTTGTCCGCACCGGACGCTATTGACAAAAGATTGTAAAATAAAAATAAATGTTATGCAACAACGAGGTAAATAATCCATAAAATGGGTCTAAACTAAGATAATACAATGGTTTTCGTAATATTTATATCTCCATTACCAAAGAAAATACTATATTTGTAGCTCGCCTTCTCTGCCGCTTTGGACGCCATGTTTATTTACCGGCAATACGCAATGCATTCTGGATGTCCCTTGCTCCCAAGGGTGGTGTCCGAAAATCTCAATGTTGAGGGAGATACAGCCTCAATCTTGCCCCTCAATCTCAACTTTCTGAGAATCGGGACAGCACTTACACTTCGCGGGAGCGCGCATTTTGAGATTGAGGGTTAAGATTGAGGGTTAAGACAGGAATTGGAATTCACCCCAAATCTTCTCCTCTGGCATAAAAAAAGGTAAATGAAGAGTTCCTGATGGTTATCCCTTAAGGTCCGGATGTGTCAGCGCTGACACATTTGCATTTAAACGTAAAATACCAACGGTTTCTGAAAGCTGAGACGTTGCTCTTTCAGGCAACATGTGGTAATACGGTAGTTTCACTCAGGCATTTAAGGAAACCCGCAAATGAACACACAGACCGCGGAGCAAAAGGATGAGAGGGATGCACGGAGAAAACAGAGCAGAGTTTTCCCAAAAATGCCAAAAAGAGGATCATCCCCAGTTATAAAAGCTCCTCTAAAGCTTCTGCATGATTCTGGGAAAAAAGGAGCAACTTCCTGAGAGAAAAGTCAACGTTAGATGGGATGAATGTCAGGATGAATGAAGCTCTCCAAGTCTTATTCCTACAATATGAACATTAATGATACATAGTAACCTTTTTAGAACGGAGTAACATCCTGTTTGTACTGTATGTGAGTAGGTGTGTTTTACGCGTCATGGGCAAAATAGTGAACAAAGTCTTTCTGCGGACTGAGAAATGTGTTTCCAGTCTTCTTTATGCTGTGTAAGCCTGATTTGAGGCTTGTACTAAACTTTATAAAAACTGTACTATGCCTTGTTTGTACTGTACAATATGGTGAGTGGCTGAATATCTTTCTCCTCTTCTTCCAGATTCAGTTTTTATGTCACGAAGAGGAGAAAACATCCTTCACTGGCTTTTGTGCAAAGAGAGAGAGAAGCTGTGAGATGCTGGATGATGTGGTTATGCAGTCAAATACTTATTTTCTTACCAAATAAGAGAAAAAATCTCTTAAAAGCTGTTGGACATTAGTTTGTTAATGTTCAAATTTTCACCTCCTATTCAAATTTTTCAATCTGTTTGTTAGAAGTGTTTTTTTCGTCACTTAACCTCTATCATCCAATTCTGTTTGTGTTTTTCTTCAGTTTAAAGTGTTTTTCTCCTACGTAACATGCAGTAAATTGGAAATAAAACCAGATATTGAAAGTTTTAAGTATTCCAGAAAAAAATGGGCCTAAGCACTGACTCACAGGACATTTTTTTTTTTTTTTTTTACATTTTATGGTCAAGATAAGCAAAAAAGTCAAGGCAGGCGTCGTAGGGCCCAGACCCTAAAGGGTTAAAGTCCACAGTCTTTGTGAGTATTGTTGCTGACCATGTCCAGCTCTTTATGAGCGTAGTGTTCTATCTTCAGATGGAAACCTGGAACCAGCAGGAGAACGCGCCATGCCACAAAACTTGAACATGACCATTAGTTTTCTAAACGATCATTTGTTTAAGATTGAATGTTTGGACCTGTTAAGTAAAATGTTCTCAAACTGCCCTCCTGAGTGTCAAAACACACAAAAATGCCTTTTTGGGAGCCAAAACACGTTCTGAAGTGCCCCCTGTGAGCCGACATGCCACTGCATGTGCCCTTTTTCTTTCAAAACATTTGCACATGCCACTTGCAAGTTATATATTTTCTTTTTCTTCATCAGGACCCAGTTTTTGACTGATGCAACTTACTTAAATTTCAGCATCCAAGGCTCTAACTATGAAGCAAATTTTGTACTTTTCAGTCTCAAAATCTGGTTGTTGGTGAATGAAATCTGTTGGTTCAAAAATGTCTGGAAACTGTCAAGTTCTCTTTAATTGAACAGAAAACTCAAAAATGAAGTGTTCATGGAGTTAAATCATGATTATTTGTGTCCATCTTTAGCAGAAGATACCACAAATGATAAAACACAGGAAAATATGTCGAAAAAGGTGGGAGTTAAGAGTGACAAGTAAGACCGAGCATGGAGGAAAAACACAAGAGGGAAGAGGAACTGTCAAAGTGTCAAACAGAAAGACATAAGTGAACTATGAAGACGAAAAAAAGAGACAACTCTAAATTTCATGAGTAAAATACAAAAGGGAATGGGAAGAGCGAAGTTGAAAATGTGAAATTTAAATTAAAAAAAATGTTTGGCCATTTTAGTCAGTTGCAGGGTTCAAAGATAATTAAGAAAGTTCTTTTTTAGTCATTTCAATCAGTGGGGAATTGTCACAAGGACAAAACCAGAGAGAGAAAAATGATTCTGACAGTTAACTTCGACTGCAGAAGAAGCCAGTGTGTGCTGAAACATGATGTTATTGTAGTTTGGTTATTCTAGCTTTGCGCACACACACACACACACACACACACACACACACACACACACACACACACACACACTTAGCCTGTTGTCCTTGAAGAAGTGGAGGTCGTCTGCGAAGAAACTGACTCTCAGGTTCAGCGGTGTGAGTGTAAGAGTGTGACCCACAGAGAACACTGAGAGTGCTTCTGTCTGAGCAGCTCTCTCACTGAATCACCTGACCTGCACACAAAGGATGCTGGGATTGCCTGCAGCCCCTGTAACCCTGCCAAGGATTAACCCATTACACTCTATCCAACTCTGGCATATTCACCATGCTACGTTTCAGAGCTTATAACTGTAGAACCATAAGGTCAAAATTCATCACTGACACCTCCTTTGAAAGATTAAAGTCTCTTTCTCTCTAAAGTTTCAGAAAATTTCATGTTTTTATATGTGGCTGAAGTCCACATCAGGATACATGCAGCTGAAACTAATTTTTTTTTTTTTTCATGTTTTATAACCAATTTTTGAACATCATTAACTTGAAGATGCTTCATGTCAGACACAAGACATCACTTCTACACTTTGTCATCTACATCTGGGTGAACTTGAGCGATCTAGGTAAAACTTTGTAGGAGTTAGAGAGTTTTTAGTGTCAGGTGTCCAAACACAGCAGATACGTTCTCATTTACCACAGTCTAGTGGCGCGACTTTGCGCAAACAAAACCAGCTATATCAGTGCTCAGTGTCTTCTTTGTAGTCAACTTTGTTCTCTCTGTGAAAAGGTTAGTTATAATTGTGAAATTATAGCTCCTGGTCACGGATTGTACCACTCCTGTTGCTCACATGAATATCAATGATTATGCACTGAAAAAAAAAAAAACAAAAAAAAAAAGTATATATATATATGCTATGCTCAGTAGTCTATCTAGCTACAGCAGGCTTTGTGTGAACAGTAAGGCTACTGGATACTGTGCATGCAAGTGCCAGGCTCAATAGCCAATAAACAAACTTGTAGGAAGGGTTTAACGGACCTTAAGCTAATGCTAATAGCTAGTAAATCAGAGGCACCTCTTGTATAAATCAGGCTCTCCTTGCATCAAATCTCTATGCATCAAGATTGCGACACTTCTGTCTTATAGCCAGAAGTCTACAGCAATAAAATAAGTCAAGTTGTGCCAGATACACATTGCAGAGGAAATGCTCTAAGACTGTGAAGCTGCTGTTATTGATGAGAATGGACACGACAGACAGACAAACAACGGACTTTACAGAAGAAATTTCACCACTTGGAATAATTTGATGAAACAACACTTTTGATATGTTTGAACTCTGGATTCCTCTTGTGGGAGAGAGAATGAATATTAGGCTACAGGTGTGACGTAATGACCTCGAACTTACCGGCTTAGCAGACCGGCTTACTTAGCGGCTGAAATGTGAAGAATCTAGGCAAATTTTTGACAAAGGCGTTACTGTTTATACTTCGATGACATCACAAGAATGGCATATGGCTTGCCAGCACGACAGTGGGAACGAAGAGGTTAAGCAGGCAGAGAGAATCTTGACTGCTTGTATGACTCAGGTTCTGGTCTGGGGGGGCTACAGGTGATTCTTTGCACCTGCTCAAGGTCAGTCAGACTCTTGAACGCACACTCCTCAGCTGTGTCTGTTTTTTTTGTCTGTATATGGGTCAATGACAAAAAGAGGGTCTAAAAACGTATTTTTAAAAAGTTCTTTGAAAATGGATAAAAAACATATTTCTGAGAGAAGAATTATGTTTTCTAACAGATTTCAGTAGTTGACCAACATTTAAAAAATTTTAGGTTCAAAATTTTTTAATATTTTNAATTACCATGAGCCACATGGCAGCTACCAGCAGAGAACATGCTGATAGCTTCATTAAGTGGAAGTAGCTTACACATCCAGGAAAGTACCATCCATTCAGAGCAGTTCATGGTTTTCAGGTTTTAGAGCGATACATGCTGTTATGAAGACAAGAGTCACAGAAGAGTCTTTATTACAGCCGCGTGGCTTTAAGAAGAAGAGTATTGGTGCGAGATTGGTCTGTCTGCAATCCTGAAGTGTCTTCACTTGAAGACTTGGCACGTTATAAAATGAGAAGTTTGTCAAAAATGAATCTGAACTATTGAGAAAATGAAATCCAATATCAGGCAAGAGTGGGTCAATGTTCCACTTTTATTAAACTATAGAAACTGAAACTGAGCAAGTGTTTCTGTCTTGTCTTTAAGGGGAGGGGGGTGGTCTCTTGGATTTAAAATGAGCCACATTCATCTGACATGTCCAGAAAAATATCTTATTTCAAGATAAACTCTGCTTCTGTTCCTGTTCTGTCAGACAGTCCAGCTCCAGCGTCCACAATTACAATCCAAGAAATTGTTTTCACTAGAGAGAAACAAAGATCTCTCCTCTCACTGCTAACCTATGTTGACAGCATTAGGTTGTTATAGGGGCTGTAACACCTCACTACACAGTGTCCCTATGGGGCTAACAACAATCTATAAAGAATCCAAATAAAACACCGAAAACATCTTTCCCCCTCCCACATTTGCAAGTTGAGTTCTAATTGTTGTAATGGTTTGTTGGTTGTAATGGTGTTTCTTTCCTAATCCCAAACCCCGATTAGGAAGACCAACAAAAATTTCAGCTCCGACTACCAGGAAAATTGTTCAGGATGCAAAGAAAAACCCACGAATAACTTCAGCTGAAATACAGGACTCTCTGAAAAAGAATTGGTGTGTATGTTTCAAGATCCACAAAAAGGAGGCACTTGAGGAAAAGTGGGCTGTGTGGTTGAGTCACCAGAGGAAAGCCATTTCTACACAAATTTCGCAAAGTATCCCACTTACAACATGCCAAACAGCACAGGGACAAGCCTCAAAACTTCTGGAACAAAGTCATTTGGAGTGATGAGAGCAAAAGTGAACTTTTTGGCCACAACCATAAACGTTACACTTGGAGAGGAGTCAACAAGGCCTATGATGAAAGTTACACCATTCCTTCTGTGAAACACAGAGGTGGATCATTGATGTTTTGGGGATGTGTGAGCTACAAAGGCTCAGGAAACTTGGTCCAAACTGATGAATGAAGGATGAATGCAGCATGTTATCAGAAAATACTGGAGGAAAATTTGCACTCATCAGCACAGAGGCTGCGCATGGGACATACTTTGATGTTTCAACATGACAATGATCCAAAACACAAGGCAAAGTCAACCTGCCATTGGCTACAGCAGAATAAAGTGAAGGTTCTGGAGTGGCCATCTCAGTCTCCTGACTTCAGTATCATTGAGTCAGTCTAGTGACATCTTTAACCGGCAGTTCATGCAAGGCAGCCCAAGAATTTAGAGGAAGTGGAGGAAATAAAGACCCTCATCTGCAATGACCACAAAAGACTTCAAGCTGTTATCGATGTTAAAGGGGGCAATACACGGTATTAAGAACTGGGGTATGAAAACTTTTGACCAGGGTTATTTTGGAAGTTTCTGCTGTCATTATGATTTTAAAAAGAGTTAACAGTCATTTGACAATAAATGTCTTCACCCGACCACTAATCAGGAGTGACAAAGGTTTTTGTGTTATCATTCATATTTCCTGAGAAAAGGTCAAAAATCTGCTGGAGGGGGGGGGTGTAAACTTTTGAGCTCAACTGTAGACAAACAGCCTTAAGGCAAAAAAGGAATGACTTTTGTTAAACTTCTGCTACTGAGTTATTGACCTGAAAAAGTTACATCTTGAGATGTATGTCTAAGCAGGAAGCACAGGTGAGAAATAACCTGAAGGAAAAATGTTAGTGAGATCTCAGAAAGGTTTCTCTGGACTGAAGAAAGTTTATGGTCAATTGTGTAACATCACATTTTTTTCAGGCAGTGTGTTTAATGTTTGACCTTTTTAGTCTTGTATGCTGAATGGAAACTACGTAAAAAAAACACTTATATAGCTAATCATGAAAATGCCTCTCATAACTGATGATAGATGGCAAACGTTAACTACCATTCAATAAGAATGGAGAAATAAAAGCAACTTAATATTAATCCAATTTCATTGTGTCATGAACTAAATGTACGGATGTTTGAGTTCTTCTCCTGAGCTGAAACATGTTCTGAGACTCCCCCCCATGAGTCTTATCCATCGTCTCCTCACAGTAGCTCCCCCCCCCCCCCCCCACTGTGCTTTAAGCAGTCCCTGGGAGGTGTTCAGATCAGGCCTGTGGGCTGATGAAAAGAACGCTGCGGGTTATTGTGTGAGCCTGTGATAGCTTTGGGGAGCAGGCAGAGCACACTTCAGGATGTGATTTTATTCTGAAGGGGAGGGGGCCGGCACTTAGAGGAAACAAAGTCCAAAGAAGGGAGGAGAGGAAAGGATGGAGACTTAGACCACTGAAAAAGTCCATCCAAAGAAGAGGCTTTGAAATGTGAAACATGCTAATTGGCTTCTCGGCTTTTGTAAGTGCAGCAGCACAGTGAGAATTCTCATATGTATTATCTGAATAAGTTGGTGTTAACAAGGATAACCATATTCTGAAAACCAAAAGAAGAGGACCCCCTTCCAGGTCTTTTGGAGATCTTGCAAAAATACCCAAAGATCCTCAAACATAACAGAGTGGGTTCACAACCCAAACATTACTTTTCTGTTTGAAAGGAAAATATTCTGTAATGTACAAAAATGATAATATATATAACAATTAAAAACTGGCTTTGTTAAGATTTTTTTTAAAGCCTGAAATAACTAAAAAAATTGAGATATGTCAAATAAATTAGAAAAAAAAAGTCTGTCTTATGGCTGGTTATCTCAAAATTTTCACTTTCAATCTAACATTATGAGATAAAGTATTATCTTATAAATTCAATTTTTACTGAAATTGTAACACCTCTCTTCACAATTATGACATTTTTACCTAAAATATGTTGACTTTTCATCTAAATTTCTGACTTGGAGCTAAAAATTTCAGTGTATTGTCTCATAATTTTTTTTTTATTGAATATTTTGGACTTTTTAATCTTCAGTCTTATTTTTATTTCTGAAAAAAAAGACTTTTGTCCCAAAATTTTGACTTGATGTCATAATCTTGACTTTTTTTTTTTTATCCAAAATTTTGACTTTTTACCTTAAAGTTAGACTTTTATCTACAATTTTGATTTTCTCTCCAGTAGTTTTGACTTTTTGTCTCAAATCTTTTACTTTTAATCTCCTAACCTTGACTTTTTTTTAAACTAAATTTTTGACTTAATGTCTAAAAATGTGACATTTTATCTATATTTTTGATTTATTCTTTTTTTCTACAAATCTGACTTTTCATTTCAAACATTAATCAAACAAGCTGAGAACAATCTGGAATTTTATAAAATCCCCCCAGACATAACTGTACCACCAAAAAAAGCATACATATCTTGGCATAAGAGGATGTTTGGCCTCTCTATGATAATAGTGATGAATGTTGCCTTTATGCACATGAACTTTAACGGAGATTATGCATATAGTTTATAGTTTATCATAATCTATTTCAGCTTAATGTAAGATTTCATTCCAATAAGACACAGCAGAAACTCAATCTCTGTTCTGGACCTCAGGTGATCCGTCCCCACGACCCCCCTCTGTTTCATGTAATTACAGGTTATGTGAACTTTGTTTGACACAACGGGCAGGTGCTCGCGCTCGATACTGAATGAATTGAAAAAGATGAAAAGGACAAAAACAACCTCAAACAATCAATTTTGCAGCATGGTGGCATTTTAACATTCAGCCACAGACAGCAGAGAGAGCGTCGGAGGGAAAACCCTCCAAAGGGCCGGCCCTCTCTGTCTCTCCTGTCTCAGCGCTGAATATGGAATCTACACAGGCAGCCTGTGGCACATCGAGCTAAAACAACACACTGAGGGGGCCGAGGCCCAGAGAGAGAGGGGAGGAGAGAGAGGGTGTGAGAGAAGGAGGTGGAGGGTAATTGGGAGATAAAGATGGAATGGGGAAGATGAGCGAGGGGGAGGACAGACGGGGGGTTAAGTGAGGGGACGAGGGCAGAGGTGAAGAAATGAGAACAATGAGGAAAAGAACAAAGAGCTGCTTGACTCATCACTTGACCAATAGAGTAGCTATAATAGTTGCAGTAACGCAGTGAATGGGCAATTTTAAATACAACTTACAGCATTAAAAGTAGCTGAAGGCCTATGTCTCCTCCCCCCCTCACCCCAATCAAGTTAAACACAAGCAAAAAAAGCTATGAAAGCAACATAACAGAACTTAAAGAGGGGGTATTGTGCTTCCCCACATTTCAAATATGGATATTCAGAGACAATCCTGAATGAAAACGATAAACGTGCAACTTTTCACATGATGTAGAAATCCTGAATCTCTCTGTAAACTGATCAAAATGATCCGTTCTAGAAGTTAACCACAAGATCTAAATGAGCTATTGACAAGATCTTAACTCTGAGGAATTATGAGGTCATCGCCTGGATCTCTTAACTGGATCTCACCAAAGCTGTGCCGTCGATAGACCTCAGGAGGGATGGCCAATCAGAGCGAAGGGGATTTGTGGAGAGGTGGGCTTTAAAGAAACAGTACACCAGCTTATGGAGCTTATCAATATAGCTTGGCTGTCTTATCAATATGTCCAATCAGTCATGAAATGCAGTACGCTGCTGTAAAATGTGTTACCCTCGTCTGACATAAACATCACTGTAAAACGGTTGGAAATGGTCCGTTATTAGCTGTGTTGGCTTGCCCGTTATAACAAGTGACTTCAAAATAAAACAAACAATTGAAAACATAGCTAACATTCAGGTGGAGTAGCAAAGCATTCAATATCTGATAGGAATGGGAGTGTCATTCCTGTGAATATAAAGAACTATGCTTAATAACTGACATTTGTGTGTTTCTTTTTGCCCCTGCTCAGCCATATTGTAAACAGACGCAGTGTATCATGGGAAATTCTAATACCCCTTCCTTTCAAGTGTGGTCCCAGCTTGTCTTCGACCCAATGGCTGTGTAGCCCTTCTCCTTAACCTTAGGGAGACCTAGGCACACCCTCCACAAGATGTGAATGAGCAAAGCCAAGGGGTAAGGGGTAGAATTGGGATTAGGCCTTAAAGGTAGGGTATGCAGGATTTTCATAAAAATAAAAAATTTAGTTTATACAGGAATAATCCTGCTCAATCATCATTTCTGGGCCTCTGTACCTGTGTGTCAGTGTCTGTGTCTGCCTCACCCCTTTATAGACCCATAGACGCCCTTCTCACCTGTTTTGTTGTTGTTTTGGATGAGCTTGGGACGCTGCTGGGTGGAGAGCAGGAGATTTTATGGGTGATGATCAGCCAATCACAGCGCCCAGTGTGCATGTGACTTTGTGTGTTGCTGATAGCGAGTGGGAGACGCTATCCCAAAGCGGCTACGATAGCGGCTGTAGCACAGAGAAAAAATGATTCTATATCCGTAGTGCAATGGTTCCCAACCTTTTCCAACTCAGGGCCCAGTTTTAAGTCTCAAAACTATTTGCGGCCCACCCCCAACCCCATAAATACAGAGGATATAAAACACCATCAGTAACAACTACTCAAAATGTAATAACTGGTCAATAATGTAACATATTCTGAGCCCAAAACAAAATAACTTTTTGCACAAAATGTAACAATTTGTTTCAGTTTAAGTCAGTTATTACATTTTGGCTTTGGCTTCAGCACTTTTGTTACGTTTTTTGACAAGTTACATTTGGGCTTTTATTACATACTTTTATTATATATTGGGTTGTTGTTAAGTTTGAGTTGGGTCATGTTACCCATTGGCCACTAACACACCTTCTTAGTGGACATTTTTTATTTATGAATATCTGAACATTTTTAATTTCGTAACTGAGTTTTAACATTCAAAACATTATTCTGTATATTTGTATCTTTCTTTCTCTATTTGCATCTTGTATCTATATAGAATTGCACTCCACTAAAATCAAACTACTTTGGAGATGATTTGGTGGCCCACTTGCAATACTTTCACGTCCCACCATGGGGCCACGGACCACAGGTTGGGAATCACTGCGGTAGTGTATTTCATGTACCTGCAGGAAGTCAGATGTACGGCTCTTGAGTTTCTCTTACACAATGTTTCAGGTGCTGACGGGGCTGTTTTTTACCGTCTATGGTCTGTTTAGGAAGCTACAGCTGTTAGCCATGCTATTAGCTACGGTCGGGGGCAGTGAGCATGCACAGCTGCTGACACTGAGCCACGTAAGAGGAGATGCGCTTGGATGCTGTTTGTAAACAGAGAAAATAAACCTATTGAAAATTCCTGCATACCCTGCCTTTAAACTTTAGTTTGAATGAAAGTAAAACTTCAGTCGACACTTACTTACAGGTTTTAAATGCAAAGATAAGAACCTTGAGTCATCACAGACTCACACACTGACATTAAAGTCTGTGGTGGATTTGAGTGCAGGATTTATGGTGTACTTCAAACTTGAATCTGGTGCATGTTAATGCTTTAAATCATCTTTTTGTGTTGCCTAGTGCTGGTAATGTTTTTGTTTTATTTTTCCACCCATAAAGAGACAAAGATAGAGGAAGAAAGAGAGAATTTGTGCATAAGAAAAGGAAATTACGGAAAAAGCTGTGGTATTATTGGGAGAAATCTGGCAGAAATTGGGAGCAGAAGAAGAAAAAAAGAGATCCAACAGAAGGAATCAGCAGAGTGACAGAGAGAAAGTGAGTGTGTTGAGTGCAGAGGAGTATTTTTTTTTTTTTTTTACTACTGCAGGGAATACAGGGAACCTTCAATACAACTCCTGCCAACTGGAGAACAGGAGCCTGCTCACTCACATGCTTGTTTCTGACAAATTATTCAAAACCTCCCAAATGAAAGAAAAAAAAGAGAGACCAGAGAGTGAAGCTTGTGTAAGAGAGGCAGCTAGAAACTCACAGAAAAGACAAAGATGAAAATGCCAATCATTCAAGTTCAATAAGCCACTTGTTTTTTTTGTTTTTTGTTTTTTAAAGCATGGGTTATCAGTCTTATTATAGATGATTATTTTGTTCCTCGTTTACCATTTTTTCAACTTAATTTTTCCTTCAAACAGCACCACTCTGGAAATTGTAGAGAGTGTGAGGGCCCCATGCTGGATGTAAACTGAATTATCTCTGTCATATCTCTGCAGCAGCCGAGCAGAATTGGTATCCCCCTGGTTCAAAGAATAAATCAATGCTTAACCAATCAAATAAAGCTGTGGTCATGTCACTGCCAATCTGTGGTTAAACGCCTCTACGCCAAGGGAATCCAGCGGCCCTTTGGCTCCACACAAATCACATCATTGCATGACATCAGACTAACTGATCTTACTGTCTCTTTTCACATTACATTAAAGAGGGGACTCCAGTTTCCTAGTAAATATAAGTAAAAACCCTGAATAGCGAAACTATCCTTGATATGTTGTCATCCTTGATATGCCCAAGTCATAAAATCCTTCATTTCCTGTTTTCTGTTTTTGTATAAGCATTAATGCAATTGTGCTTTAAACAGGGGGTATGCTTCTTTAACATATTTCAAACATGGATATAAAATAACATGATGTCCAAACTGAGGTCATCACATAAGGAACTCACATTGGAGATGTAGACCTCAAACACCAAGATGACTAAAGCTCTCCCCTTAACAGGCCTCAAAAGGGCTGAGAGTGGGCTCTTAAAGCGGGAGTTTGAGAGAAACACGAGCTAAAAGCAATGTTTGACATAAGGGTTGTCTAAACATCTGTAAGAAGGAAAAAAAAGAGGGATTTTATTGATCTGTAAATCCTATAAAGCCAATATGGGGGTAACAAAGGGGCAACAAAAAACTTTTAAGGAAGCACAATACTCCTCTTTAAAACATGTAGGAAAGTGGTGTCATGAAATGATTATGTCATTACATAAGAATCTCCTAACAGGGACATGATACACTGGTGCAGCTGGCCTCAAACACCAAGGTAGAAAAGGCTGGCCAATCAAAAGTAAGGGCTTGACTGAGCGAGTGCCTTAAAGAGACAGTAGCTAAAAAGAAATGTTTGCAAAGACTTGAATAAGGGTTTTCTATAACACCAATGAGAGAAAAACTGGGATTTTGTCGATCTGTTAATCATGTGAAGCTACTATGGAGATACTGGAGGGACAATTAAAAGCCTAAGAAAAAGTACAATACCCCTCTTTAAAAGACATAGAAGAAATTGGTCTCATGGAATGATGAGGTCATCACATAAGAATCCCCTAACTGGCACATGATATGCTGGAGTGGCAGGCTGCAAACACGAAGATGTAATGTTGCTCTGCCTCAACAAGCCTCAAAAGTTCTGGCCAATCAGAGAGAAGGAGCTGAAATAAGGGTTTTCTAGGGGTGTTGGCATCCTGGGATCCAATCTCTGTTTTTTTTTGCAGATGGTGTGGTCCTTGGGAGGGAGGAACGAAGATCGGCACCTCAAAGTCTAAGGTCATAGTTCTCAGCTGGAAAGATTGGACTGCCCACTCCAGTTTAGGGAGAGTCTTTGCTTTAAGCAGTGGAGTTCAAGGGCACGGTCACACTGGCCACTCAAACCATGCACTACTCAAGTACGATTCATTCCAAAAGGACAATATGAAGCCTTAAAAAGTGAAGTATCCCCTCTTCAAACCACAAACGAGAGAATGGCAGATTTGGGTAATAGACCTGAGCATCCCTGGTTTCATGCGTTGAAAAAAAATGCCATCAAAGCATCTACTTCAAAGGTACCTGCTATGAGTACAAAATAAAAATAAAGGCACGGTCACACTGGCCAGTGTGCTTGGGCAGACTTCAGACGTAAAGCACGGCTTGATCATAGACTGTATAATAAGTGGATGCAATGACGTTCGGCTCAAACTGACGCTTCAAGCAGATGCCCCGCCCCCTGGTGTCTGGCTGCAGTATAGGTCATAAGCCCCGCCCCCTGGTGTCTGGCTGCAGTATAGGTCATAAGCCCCGCCCCCCCCATGCATCCCGGATATGAGCCGGGAAAACTTTAAAAAATTACGATACCTGGTAGAAACGTTTCTCTCATCCTTACACTCAGGTGGTGTGACAGTGTAACTTGGCTGCATGGTGTTCAGGTGTTTTTTTTTTGGTTTGGTTTCTTTATTGGAGGTTAAAAACTGAGTTATAAGTTTCGTTTTACGATAGTTGACAGCTGCTGTTCGTGAGTAGTTTTTATCTGAGATATAAGAAACTTCGGGAAAGAACCAAAAGGAGGCTAAACCTTTTAAAAACGAAGAACTACATATTTTTATTTTTATTTTTTACTTGGCTCCACTGGAAATTCTCTACTGCGCAGACGCTGGCTGCACTATGGCGGCTCCTGTGACGGAGTCTTTTGGCTTCAAAATTGTAGAACGTTGACAGGCGGAGCCACGCTGTCCATTCTATATACAGTCTATGGGCTCGATTGGCCAGTGTGACCGCAAGAAGGCGGCAGCAGTGCGTGTGCTGGCAACTGTGTCATAGCCTGGTTCATGTTGCAGTAAAGTGACCGCGCCCTAAATCAACATCGTAAAGGGCAACAAGGTTAAAATATTTCAGACTTATCCCCAGTGAGCTTATCTACTAGTCAAACTCATTTAAATACTCATTTGTCATGTTGACTGTGAATCCTGAGAAACGTGATGAAGCTCTGACTGCTCACGACTCAAACTTCAGAGACAGAGGACGCTAAAAAGTCTCCAACAATCCAAAGTACCAGAGTCTAAAGTGACTGTTCTTCCTGACACAAGCACTCCAGTTTGTTGCAGCTCAGCAGAGCCGATGGAGGCTCCTCCGTCTCTCAGGAACATCTGCTCCTGCCTCCATAAGCACGACCCACATGCTAATCTCCGTCTCTATTAGGAAGCTCCGTCCTGGAGGACTCGCGGCCTATAGGGTGCTGAGATGTCGGCTCTGCTTCTTATCATTCTAATGAACATAAAGCAGAGCCGGCGGTGTGTGTTGTAGAGATAGTAGCGCTGCTTATACACTGACCTTGTTTAAACCAGGGTCCCTGTCGGCTCGATGCTCCACACACAAAGGTAAGAGCTCTGTAATTACATACAGGCCTGTAAAGTGAGCCTAGGAGGACCTTCATATCTGCGAGGATAGGCAGAGGAGTGGGACAGGGGGAGTAAACACAGGTGAGAGGTTGAAAATATGCTTTATTTATTTCCATACATCAGCTGCCTCATGAGGGAAAAGCTTTCATTTTGTTTTCATTCTTTTTCTTTAAACCACTCATAAAAACGCAAATAAAAAACTATCTTAACCCTTTATTCACCAGTTTCTGTCTTAAGAGACGCCTGAAGTGCTTCTTACCCAAAAGCATATCCTAGTTCACCTGATTAAGCTGCAGTGAGGTATATTTTATACTCCAATGTTCGTATAATGAAAATTTAACATACAGTTGTGCTCAAAAGTTCACATGATAGGACAAAAACTTTACTTTCACTCATGGTTAGTTTTTGGGTGGAGACATTTATTAACAAACGACTGTGTTTACTCTTTTAAAATGATAAAGACAACAAAAACTTCCAAAATAACCCCAATCAAAAGTTTAAATACCCCAGTTTTTAATACAGTTGATTGCCCCCTTCAACATCAAAGCTTGAAGTCTTTTGTGGTCGTTGTGGATGAAGGTTATAATTTTGGTAAAACTGCCCATTCTTCTTTGCAAAAAGCCTCCAAGATCTGATAAATTCTTGGGCTGCATTGCATGAACTACAGGTTTGAGAGCTTCTAAGAGTGGCTGAATGAAATTAAGGTCAGGAGACTGAGATGGCCACTCCAGAACCTCCACTTTATTCTGCTGTAGCCAATAGCAGGTCGGCTCGGCCTTGTGTTTTGGATCATTGTCATGTTGGAACGTCCAAGTACGTCTAATGTGCAGCTTCTGGGTTGATGAGTGTACATTTTCCTTCATTATTTTCTGATAACATGCTGCATTCATCCTTCCATCAGTTTGGACCAAGTCTCATCTGCAGCTTCTGAGCTGATGAGTGTAAATTTTCCTCCAGTATTTCTTCCAGATAACATGCTGCATTCATCTCACCATCAGTTTGGACCAAGTTTCCTGAGCCTTTGTAGCTCACACATCCCCAAAGCATCAGTGATCCACCTCTGTGTTTCACATTATGAATGGTGGACCTTTCATCATAGGCCTTGTTGACTCCTCTCCAAATGTAACGTTTATGGCTGTAGCCAAAAACTTTCAATTTTGGTCCCATCACTCCAAGTGACTTTGTTCTAGAAGTTTTGAGGCTTGTCTCTGTGCTTTTTTACGCATTGTGAATGGGATTCTTTGTGGCATTTGCGTCAAAATAGCTTACTTCTGGCAACTTGACCATACAGCCCATTTTTCCTCAAGTGCCTCTTCAGTGGCAAGAAAAAAAATGTAGAGAGTCCTGTATTTCAGCTGAAGTTGCTTATTGTTTTTTCTTTGCATCCTGAACAAATTCCCTGGCAGTTGTAGCTGAAATGTTTGTCGGTCTACCTGACTGTGGCTTGGTTTCAACAGAATCCCTCATTTTCCACTTCTTAATTGGAGTTTGAACACTGCTTATTCCTTGGATATCTTTTTCCATCCCTTTCCTGTTTTATACAGTTGGATTACCTTTTCTTGCAGATCCTTTGACAATTCTTTTGCTTTCCTCATGACTCAGAATCCAGAAATGCCAGTGCAGCACTGGATAAAAAATACAAGTGTCTGTCAGGAGCTCAGAAACTCACTGACCTTTTATACACACACTGATTACAAACTAATAGATCACAGGTGAGGATGGTTACCTTTAGGAGACAATTAAACCCATTTGTATCAACTTGTGTTCATGTTATCAGGCCAAAATCCCCAGGAGATGTCAACTTTTGACTGGTGTCTTTTGGAAGTTTCTGTTGTCGTTATGATTTAAAAAGAATAAACACAGTTGTTTGACAATAAATGGCTTCACCCAACCACCAACCATGAGTGACAGAAAAGATTGTGTGTTACCATTCATATCATCTGAAAAATGGCTAAGAAATCATAAATTCTGCAGGGGTATGTAAACTTCGAGCACAACCACATTTATAAAATTTTGCAGTAAATCCTAATGCTTTTACACACCTTTTTCTGTTTGTCAGCAGGAAGTTCAGGTTTGATCTCAGGGTAGAAACTTTCACTGAAAGTTTCAAACATCTAGTGAATGTGTCCTTGTTTTTTTGCATCAAGCCATTATTAGAAATCAGATCTGTCCCTTCACGTGTGACAGCCGCTCCGTCCTTTTTATCTCCTTCTGATCACCAAGTCTGTCAAATTTAAAAATGCATTTCAAAGTTTTATGCAGAACAAGAGTTAGTTGATTTCCATATTTTGATAGAATGACGTTAGCAGCACTTTTTGGGCTGTTTTTCGCTGAATGTCAAAACCCAGCCAGGCTATTCTTCCATTCTGTTAAAACAATAGCAGCGTAGCAGGAGATGTGTTGGGTTTCTGGCTTTGCTGTGGACCATTTGTTTGCATGTATTTGTGTATTGTCCATCACTGCCAGGAGCAACCATCCACATCCTAAACGGGCCCGTAACCAATTTTCTGGTCAATGGACAATGAGCATTTTGTACATCCTCCTCATTCTCTCTCAGGCGACCCTGTACGGATTACCAAGTGAGGAGGAAAAGTCTTTCCAAAACAGGCTGGATGGTTTAAATGAAGCTTAGGGGCTGGTTAGCAGAGCAGTGGAGGTGAAAATAACACACTGATGAGGGAAATTAATGTGCACAGGGGGTTATATAAGACAAATATCCAGAATTCATATGTTAAAACAGCCCATAAGCTGAATATAATGTGAGCTTTGAACTGTGCACTGTGATGTAAAATTGTCCTCAGGTATAGGTTTGCATCTCCTTATTCTCATGATGTCTTTCCTAAAGCCATAAAAAAAACAAGAGAATTGGGGAGGTAGAGCATACAGCCCGATCCAGCAACCTAAGTCTAAACAAGGGTCTGATTATAATGCTATAGCTCATTCCTATCTGTCTACTTTCTTAAACCTCACATTCTTACTCTCCTTCTTCTCTAAGGCCATAAGAACTAAGGGAGATGGCGGAGGAAGAGCATGCGGCCTAATCATGTGGAACAGAGGTTTCGATTGGGCAGCAGGAGTGTGCACGGGGGGGGGGATTACCTGGGCAACCACCCCTATCCCCACCCCACCCCCACCCCCACCCCCTCGGCCCATTTGCTGAGCCTTTGTTTGGTTTATAGTATGATAGACTGCTCTCCTGGGATCCAAAACACAGGCTGAATTCCCTTCTGGAGAGCCAAAACACTAATAGCGTGTCATCTAAGTAGCAAAGGCACATGCTCAAGTGCCCTCCTTTGAGCCAAATAATGTGCTTCAGTGCACGCAAGGGAGCTAAATACTTGCTTAAGTGCCCTCCTTAGTGTCAAACCTGCTTTGAAGTGTTTTCTGGGGAGCCACACCACGTGCCATGGTGTCCCCCCTTTGAGGAGCCAAAACATGTGCTTAAGTGTCATCTAAGTAGCTAAATCACATGCTAAAGGGCCCTCTTGTGAGCCAATATATGTGCCTAAGTGCCCTCTTTTGGCGCCAAAGAATGTGTCTGAAAGCACTCTTGGGAGCCAAAATACACACAAGAGAGCAGAAAAACATGCCATAGTGCCTTTCATTGGGAGCCAGAGCATGTGGGTAAGTGTCATCTGAGTGGCTTAATCATATACTTCAGTGCACTCTTGGGAACCAAATTACATGCAATTGTTATCTAAGGAGCTAGATATTTGCAAAAGAGCCCCCCTTGGTGTTAAATTTGAACTTCAGTGCTTTTTAGGGAGCCAAAACACTTCTCTTAGTGTCTTCCTCTTGTGAGTGGAAACATGTGCTTATGTGTCATCTAAGTGGATAGATCACATGCTCAAGGGCCCTCTTATAAGCCAATAGATGTACTTCAGTGCCATCTCTTGGCGTCAAAGCATGTGTCTTACTGTACTCTTGGGAGCCAAAATACACATAAGAGAGCAGAAACACATGTCATAGTGCCTTTCATTGGGAGCCAGAGCATGTGGGTAAGTGTCATCTGAGTGGCTTAATCATATGCTTCAGTGCACTCTTGGGAACCAAATTACATGCAATTTTTATCTAAGGAGCTAGATATTTGCAAAAGAGCCCCCCTTGGTGTTAAATTTGAACTTCAGTGCTTTTTAGGGAGCCAAAACACTTCTCTTAGTGTCTTCCTCTTGTGAGTGGAAACATGTGCTTATGTGTCATCTGAGTGGATAGATCACATGCTAAAGGGCCCTCTTACAGGCCAACAGATGTACTTCAGTGCCATCTCTTGGCACCAAAGCATGTGTCTTACTGCACTCTTGGGAGCCAAAATACACACAAGTTCCCTCCAGGGAGTGAAACACTTACCAAAGATTCCTCCTTGATGTTAAACCTGCACTCTGCCTTTTAGAGAGCAGAGACACATGCCATAGTACCTTCATTTGGGAGCCAAAGCATGTGCTCAAGTGTCATCAAAGTGGCTAAATCAAATGCTTCAGTACACTTTTGGGAGCCAAAATACTTGCAATCTTCCTCTAGGTGGCTAAATGTTTTTTAAAAGAGCCCCCCTTAGTGTTACATTGGCACTAAAGTGGCCTCTAGGGAGCCAAAACACATGCCAAAGTGCCTTCCCCTTGTGAGCCAAAACATATGCTCCAGTGCCATCTTTTTGGGCAAATTAGACACAAGTTCTATCCAGGGAGCTAAATACTTGCTAAAGGGCGCTTCTTTGTGTTAAACCCGCGCTAAGGTGCCTTTTAGGGAGCCAAAATACATGCCTAAGTGCCTTCCTTTTTGGAGCCAAAACATGTGCCTAAGTGTTTTTCGGGAGCCAAACAATGTGCAAGGTCCACCTGTTGGGGACCAAAACATGTGCTAAAGTGACTTTTTTAAAATTTTTTTTTTAGCCAAAGCATGTGCCAAAGTGCTTTATTGGTAGCCAAAGCATTCCAAAGGAGCCAAAAACAATGCCATTTAGCCCTCTTGGGAGCCAAAACATGACAGTAACGGCTTTTTCTGGCACTAAAACATCTACTGATGTGCACTCCTGGAGCCAAAACACACACCGTATGCACCGCACTGTTTTTCTTTCCCCTTAGCCATTCAGAATACATGTGCACCCCACTACTGGGCAGCGATCTCTTTATAGTTCTGCCCTACCTGTCTTCTTTCTTGTACCTCTGTTGAGCTCTATTCTTCCACAGAGCTCTATTTTTTCCAAGAGGGTGTCTCTCACACTAGCCCTCCCATCATCATTCTTATCCATCCTTTCTCACTATTCCTATTCTCTCACCCCACAAACACAGAGGGAGGGGGGAAGGTAGGGCATGCAGCCTGATCCAGTCAAGATGCTCTTTAGCCAAAACAGGTGTATCAGTATAGTTAATCCTCTCATTTTGCCCACATAGACTCCTTACGCTAACTTTGTCCTTATCCCTCCTCTTTTGCTTCTTCTAATGAAAGAGAGTTGGGGGAGGTAGGGTATTCAGGCAAGAAAGGTGAAGGTGAGAGCTTAAGCCTAAGCAGGCATCTAATTCAAACTGTCCCCTCTCTAATTCTATCATCCCTTTCCCTCGATCTATATCTTACAAGAATGAGGACATTCCTGAAGGTAAGGCATACAGTCTACCCAAGTTAAGGTGAACTTTAACCTCACCAGGCGTCCTTCACTTGCTCTGGATTTCCTGTCCACTGTCTTACACCTGTTATTCTCCCTCGCTTCTCCTTCACCATAAAAGCTAAGGGAGTGAGGTATGCTCCGAACAATAATCTCTCCTGGAGCAGCAGATCTGCTGGGATGGCCGTGTTGAGATTAAATCCTGAAGAAAAGCTAATATTAGCCACAGAGCACAGCATAAACACACAAATAGTAATGAAAGACAGCACAGACACCTGAGCTTTACTTTTGTACTGTACACACCACACTTTAATGTCGAGCCCCCCCGCCCCCCCCTCACCCACCCTCCCCTGCTTTGACAGTGATAGATAAAACCTGACTGCTGACTAAGGCAAGAACAGAAAAGTACATTGATACAGACATGACACGCTGCAAGAGAACACTTTGGCTCTGCCTCAGAAAACTAAACCCACCTCTCTTTTGTTTGACAACACTTTGATTCCCAGCCTCAAAGTACAGGAAACTGATTTCTCACAGTGTTTTGAGGGTTCTAGGAGAGGAAAATGGAGCCATTTCAAAGAGAAGTGATGTTTGTGAACACATCATAAAAACATCTACACCTCAAATACCCTTTTTCCACCTGTGCTCGATTGGTGCTAGTGCTAGTGTTCAGTTCCCCCTGGGTTTACTTTTTTTTAGGGTGATGGTGGTAGTGGTGGGGGGTTTACAAATGGACCTGGAGCTTTTTTTTTTTGCTGGCAGTGTTTCTCTTGTGGCTTTTTTGTCTGTCTGCATGTGTAAATGCATGTCTTTGTGTCTGTGTGCATCGGGGCAGAACTATGTTGTGCATGATACAGAGAGCAGAGGTTTTTTCTATGATGGACATGGGCATTGAGTTCAGTTTAGTTTAGTTTATTGGTTTAAATATACAGAGACAATGCACATTCATAAACATTCTTGTAAATATACCAGTTTAACCAAGTTGGCTAACGTTCAACCATCGTCTCTGGGGCAGGTGACATGAGCACTACATAATTAAAATGCATTAAAATAAAAAGTACAAAAGCTAGTTATAAAATCAATTGCAACACATTAAAAAGATATGCACTATGAGCAGTAGAGCAAGGTTTTAATTTGTGTATTATTAAGAAAAAAACTACGTAGTTAATCTTTATCCATGAAGCTGTAGTTAATTTTAGTTAAAGGTTTTTTTATGTTTCAGAAATTTGTGAAACAACTGCAATGTTACAGTGCAAACAGTTGAATTTTGTTTTGATTTATTTGTTCAAGTTTATATATTGATAAATGAATATGTTGAATTGAAACATTTTGAGATAAAAAAAAAAAGTGATAATAACCCTTTAGGCGCCAGAGTTTTTTCAAGAAAATATCCAATTTTGAGATCAAGATTTTAAAAGGCTATAACTTGAAAGTAGTTTGAGATACAGGTATAATGTCAATGAGATAATTGTTCATTATGACTCAAAGTCTGTGTTGGGAGTGAAATTATTCATCTAATTTGCATATTGTGACATCACAATGTGGCGGCGATATTGGAAAAGGTTGAATTTTTATATCAAGGATTCAAAAACCTATAACTTTAAAGTTTTTTTTGAGAAAAGGGCATACTGTAAATGAGGGATGTCTTCAGTTTGAAGCAAAATTTGCACTGGAAGTAAACTGTCATCTAATTTGTATATCATGACATCAACCGGAGGCTGCCATATTGGAAAATGTCACTGATTCAATTTGTTTAATATTGTACCACTGGTGGGCGGCCATATGGAATTGTATTATTTTGATATGGTTAATATTTATAACCACATGAATACAGACATAAGTGCTGAAATTTTTTACCATTAAGAACTGGTACCAATCCCCAGGTACTGGGCATCAGTATTGTAACAGCTCAAATGTGAAAGGTACCAATCCCTAGACCTGATCTATGAGAGAGGTGATGAATTGATGCTTCAACTTCACCAACATTTCTAGTTTTGAACGAGGAAATGCCAAAAAACAAACAAAAGCAAACAAAAAAAGGCCTTTTGGCAGTTTTTCTTTTTAAAATGACTGTTATCCACAGTTAATTCTCGGTCACGGTAACCTTGCCCCCGAGCCAGTGCTAAGTCATGCATAGGCCTAGAACTACCACTACCACGAGCACCAGTTTTGTGGAAAAGTGGTAAAAGAGAGAAATTAACCTGCATGACGACACTTGAAGAACTGTGGAGCCTCTTCTGGTCTTGTTTTGTAACAATGAATGGAGATGTTTGACTCTCCATTCATTGAAGACGAATCATGTTGACTTCAATGCAAAAAACTCTGAAACAAAATTATCAGTAAGAAAGCAAATCAGCACTTTATTCCATGAACTTAAACATGAACAGTTAAGGGCCTGTGTCCACTTCACCGTTTTTACTGTTTTTGCTGACAAAGATATAACATAACAAAAGTCCTACCATGTCTTTTATTTGATTGGTCTATAAAAAGAAGTCACTTTAATCAGCTTTCTGAGAGTTCAGCTATTTTGTACTATGAATGTGAGTGCAGTGACTAAACCAGCAGACACCAGAGTGCAAGTTTGGCTTGGCAGCTCCATCATGTGCCCTATGTACAGATGCTACGGCTAACAAGCCTTCTCCTAGCTTTTTCAATCCATCCCGTACTATCCACTTTAAATAAAAGCAAAAAGGAAAATACAGCAGAAACTGAGGGTGTTTATGACGGTGCTGCAATGCATTGGCTGAGAAAAAGCCATAAATGGACACAGGCCCTTACACATAAAAAATACTGCAGTTTACAAAACCTGTTGAATGCATTATATTTCTTTCAAAACATCTGCAAAGTTTATTGAATGGAATATTTGAAACACTTTACTGTTTTAATTCATATGAACAAATCTCATTGGTTCATCAATTTGCACCGATCAGTGCCAACAGAACGATGAGAGTGGAGACCAAAGAATGAAGACAAAGCAACTAGTTATCAAAAGATCTCATCTGAGCGTAATTACCATAAGAAATGGATATTTGTGCAGAGATCGACTCTCCCATTTGTTCTAGACATACCTAACCTTTACTGCAAAAGTCTTGTTTTATGAAAAAGCTGTTAGTTATGATAAACAGACTGTGACTATGCTGTTATAGAGTGGTACAGGTCACGGTCAGATACTGTGGGCTGAGTTTTAAAATGCATACAAGGCAGTGCTACACTTGAAATATAACAAATCTGACTCTGGTAATGTATGAGAACAAATTCTTGCCTTTAATAAAACAGAATGACAGAATTTTGTGTTATAGATACATTGCATGTATTTGACAGGGAGCAACTGCAAGAAAAAAAGTAGTTAATGTTTGAGCTAAATCACTACGGACCCCATTTAGAGACATGGACAGAATTAAAAAAAAAAAAAATAGGGTTAATGAGCTCATGAGAAATTTTTCGTGATTCAAGATATTGTTGCATGTTCATGAGAAAGTTTCCAGGGTCAAGTTTGTTTGTTTGTTTGACAGGTCAGTGTTCCACGCTCACAAGAAAGTCTCCAGTTTATGATAAAGTTTCTTGTGCTCGCAAGAAAGTTCTCAGGTTGCTAAGAAATTTCTCAGTGGGCAGAAGAAGGTTGACTTTAAAGTTTCCTTTGTTGGCAAGAAAGTTTCTCCAGTTGTTTAGAAAGTCCTCATGAGAGAGCAAACTAAGTATGAATGAAGTTATTTATACCTGTGAGAAAGTTATCAGAAAGTTCCCTAGACACATTTCATTTGTGCACAAGAGAGAGTTCTATAGTTGCCGGGATAGTTTTCTGCGCTAACATAAAAGTTTCCAGGTTAATTTTCTATTGAAGAGAAAGTTTGCCATAATCACAAGAAAGTTCTTCCTCGCATGAAAAAAAATTCTGGTTGACAAAATAGTTTCCGTGTTCAGGAGAAAGTTCTCAGGTTGTTGAGTAAGTTGACGAGAATGTTTCTCTTCCATGAGAAACTTCACTGGTTGATGAGAACATTTCCTCTGCTCTCAGGAAAGATCTTTGTGAGCATAATAAAGCGTTTTTGTTGGAGACAAAATACTTCATACCCATGAGAAAGTCCCAGGGTTGTAGGAAACTTAGTTGTACGCAAGAGAAAGTTTTCGGCAGAAGGCAGCTTTCTTTAACCTGACACGCCAGATGGACAGTTTTATATATGTCATGGAAAAATTTCACTAAGTCAGGTGTACGGCTCTAGAGTTTCTCTCATGTGATGCTGCAGGTGCTCACAGGGCTGTTTTTCACCGTCTATGGTGTGTTTACGAAGCTACGACTGTTAACCATGCCATTAGCTATAGTCAGGGACAGTGAGCATGTGCAGCTGCTGACGCTGAGCCACAGAGGAGGAGACCAGTTTGAATGCTGTTTGTAAACAGAGCAACGGAATCTAACTAAAATTTCTGCTTACTTCACCTTTAAAAAAACAGGCAAGAAGGGGGTCTATAAGGGGTGAGGCACACACAGACACTGACACACAAGTACAGAGGCCCAGAGATGAATGATTGAGCAGGATCGTTCCTGAAAAAACTAAATTTTTGATTTTTAGGAAAATTCTGCAGAATCCAAGATGACACCTAAACAGTTGACGGGCGGTTTTGTGTATCAAACTTTGTGTGTTGCTAATAGCAAGTGAGAGATGCTATCCTGAGAGGCTACTATAGCTGCTATAACAGATGCTGGCAGGGCTGTCTTTTACTGTCTATGGTGTGTTTACGAAGCTACGACTGTTAGCCATGTCATTAGCTATAGTCAGGGGTAGTGAGCATGTGCAGCTGCTGACACTGAGCCACAGAGAAGGAGACGAGTTTGGATGCTGTTTGCAAACAGAAAAGAAAGCTACTGAAAATTTCTGCATACTTCACCTTTGAAGAGAACTGGTGGATTTTCACAAAATGCAGGGAAAATGACTTGCATGTCAGGGAAGATAACGTTAGTATATGGAACACAATAAAAGTTTTGTCATGAGCACGCTAAAATATCTTGAGATCGCAATCTTTTTTTGTATTTGTTGCAAATAGGAGCTCTCTTTTAAGCACATGTCATTTTAAAGATCTGTAAATTCCTATTAAAGGATTTCTGTAAAGAATGTTGATGCTTTATTTTTTCTTTCTCACAGATGTTCCATTAGCCAGCCTATCATAAATTTATCACCACAGACAGAATTATCGCTGTTGAAGGCTTCAGGGTAACGTGATAAATACCCTTGGAAAGCGCCCCCTGTGAGGATTTCCAAACAACACCTCGCAGTGCTCACCAGTTGTCGTATACCTGTGAGGGTCACTTTTCAAGCTTCATCAAAACCACCAAAGTGTGTTTGATCAACCCCCCCACATCGAGCCAGAACAGTGTTTACCATTTTCCAAAGCCGACCCTTTGATTCAAGTTTTCCGGAAGCCTTCCGACACAATCGCTCCTCGTTTGAACGCCGTCTGTGTCTCCTCTTGGGTGAGCCATACATATGCATGAGCTTCTGTTTTACACACACTTGATGCTCCGCAGCCCTCTCCTTACATTCTAAGAAGCAGCTCTTTCTTCAAGTGTTTAGTCGTCGTTATAACATTCATTTGCGACGTAACGCAGCAAGAAATCCTGTTAAGACACATTAGTTCAACAATCTTTATGTATTTTATTCTGGCAATACGAGTGACCAAGCTGAGAATAAATCAACCAGGTCACAGCTAAATTCACTGTTTCTCTTTGTTTCTGGTCTGTAAACTGTGGATATAAGGAAGTACATCTAATGTTGTCAGTGAGGGACTGTAGAAGAAAGTATTTGAAGAAACAAAAGAGGAAAAATGAACCTTTTTGTCAATAATCTGTCACATATTGACATTTTTTGTAATTTGAAAAGTCAAATTTGAAATGTTGAATTTGCAAATGACTATTTTTTCTTCGCAAACTGTCATTGACTAGAGATAAAAACTGCACATCTGCCTAATGAAGGGGTATAATATAACCCCAATTCCAGTGAAGTTGGGACACTGTGTACAACATAAATAAAAACAGAATACAATGTTTCGCAAATCCTGTTAAACATAGATTCAACTGAAGACACAACTGTTGACACTATTTGTTGAAGCTTTGGTGCTGGGATTCTCTCACCTTCTTGTTGATGGACAACTTCAGTAGCTCAACAGTTCGTCAGTGCATCATAATGCTCCACACGTTTTAATGGGAGACATGTCTGGACTGCAGGCAGGCCGGTCAAGTTGCTGCACTCTTTTACTATGGAGCCATGTAGTTGTAATAGTTGCAGAATGTGTCTTAGTTTCATTGTCTTGCTGAAAAAATCAGGGACGTCTCTGAAAAAGACACGAGGTGGCTTGGATGGCAGGATTGATGCTGCCTTAGGAGATACTGTAACAGTTACCCATGATGCCATGGGCACCAGCGCATCCCCATACCATCACAGATGCTACTTTTGAACTTTGCACTGAGAACAGTCTGGATTGTCCTTTTCCTCTCACCACGCCCATGATTTCCAAAAGAAGTTTGAAATGCGGACTCATTAGACCACAGCAGACTTTTGGTCTTTCGGAGGTGAAAGGTCACAGCCATTCATTGTTAGTTTTGGGCCTTGCTGCTTGTGTGCAGAAATTTCTCCAGATTCTCTGAATCTTTTGATTATTTCATGGACTACAGATGATGAAATCCCTTAGTTCTTTGCATTTAAGAATCATTGTTCTTAAACTGTGGGACAATGTGCTCACACAGTTGTTGACAATGTAGTGAAAGTGGCCCTATCCTTGCTTGTGAAGGACTGAGATGCTTCTTTTAAACCCAATCATGACACACAACTGTTTCCAATGAACCTGTTCACCTGTGGAATGATCCAAACAGCTGTTTATTCAGCATTCAGCAACTTTCTCAGTCTTTAGTTGCCCTTGTCCCAGCTTTTTGGGAACCTGTTGCAGGCTTAAAATTCAAAATGTGTGAATATTCGCTAAATAGACAATAAAGTTTATCAGTTTGAACAATAAATATCTCATCTTTGTAGCATATTCAGGATTTGCAAATCTTAGTATTCTGTTTTTATTTACATTTCACACAATGTCCCAACTCCATTAGAATTGGAGGTTGTATCAGTTTAACGTCAGTTTTCCTCACCAATAACTTCCACGAGGTCCCTTAAATGTTTGGTTGCATCAGCTTATATTTACTCCAGTTCTTTAATACGATTATTTTAAGGATTTTAAAAATGACAAAGACGTTTGACAGACTGTAGATTAACTGTATGAGACATGATCACAATAAGCAGAACAGAGGAATGCTCATTGTCCGTTGGTCCACACCAGAGGTTGTAAAGTCATCTTGAACATAATGGCACCGTATAAACTGAGAAATGAAAACGCTCTGACCCACCCACCCCTCTACACCCCCTCCTTACCTGGAGCAGGAAAGCAGCTACAAAACACTGTAGGCACTGTGACCAAGATACACTTGCACTAAAAAAAGAGGGAGTAAGAATAGAACAACAAATGTCTTTTCATGTCATCGTGTTTAAGATAATAGACTCAGGCCGAGTTTATGTGCAGTGACAGAGAGTCTTGTTGTTTCTCAGTGAGGTAAGAGGTGCTGTATGATTGGGCAGCCCCAGGAGATTCATTTAACCTTTACTCAACTCAAATCTCTCATAGATGTCAGTGCATCCATCCCTCCTCCTCAACTGGAGCTTTCGTTTTCAAACCTGTAGGCTCTGAAGGTCTTTACGTCCTTACACATTGCAATACCATGTCACAGTCCAGGATTGGACGCAGTAACACTGTAGCTCTCACTCCAACACTTTAAAGTGGGAATTAGTCCAAAGGCTCTGGGGTTAAAGGTCACCGCTCTGGGGTTCAGGTCTGGCCTCCTGGTTGCGGTTGCGGCCCAGTCGAGGGAAACGGGATGATGTTTTGGAGCGAGGCGTCTTGGCTCCACCATCGTTGGCCTGAGGAGTGTCTCTGGGAGAAAGAAAAGAGCCATATGGTGACTTCAATTATTAAAGTTTCTTTTTCGAACACAACACTGATGCCGCATCTGGAGACACGAGCACATTTATAATAATGACACTTAAGGATGCACTGAAATGAAATTCTTTGGCCGAAACCGATAACCAAAAGAAATCATTTTGCCAATTACTAGTACCATTCCAAAGTTAAAAGCAAGACTAGGCTGGGACTCATTCAATCCTGGAGTTTCAGGCCTCAGACGGGCTCACTTTAGAACATGACACAAGCATCAAACTGTTGTTAAAATCATCCTTATGTTATAATTCCACACAATTCAGAAACTTGGATGGTGGTTGTGTTTTCTGATTTGCTGTTGTGATTTGCACTTCAGGGCCACCGTACGCCTTCATCTCCTCGGTTCTTTTTCATCCCGTCACAGTGAAAAAGTTATTTTGGCATATGGCGTCAGACTAGAATGTTTTTCTTCTCTCTCCTTACTGTCCATGTTCATGTGTTTGTACCTGCACATGATCCTCTGACAAACACCGCTGCACGTGCATGGATGTGTTGTCACGGTAACAGGCGGTAATGTATGTGGAAAAAGAAAAGCTGACAGTGCAGCTTTCATTTGACAAACTATATGGCCTTGTGTTATAAAAAGAGAAAAATTTATAGAGAAAGTTTTTTGAATTCCTGACAGTAAATGACATTGAATCCATGATTTTGCACAGATTTTGTGCAAAAAGATGGATTATATGGAGGCTCTGGTCTTTAACTTTCAATCACTTGATAAACAGACTATTTCACTTCCATTGTTGCTTGCAATAAACTGCTTGCTTTTTTTTCTCTCTTCCATTTCTTCTTTTTGCATTTTAAAACTCTACTTACAGTCTTCTCAAAGGTAGGGTATGCAGACATTTTTGATAGGTTTTGTTTCTCTGTTTACAAATAGCATCCAAACTGGTCTACTCCTCCATGGCTCAGTGTTAGCGGCTGCACATGCTAACTGCCCCCCACCGCAACTAATAGCATGGCTAACAGTTCGATGCACAAAACCACCCGTCAACAGTTTCGGCATCATCTAGGATTCTGCAGAATTTTCATAAAAATCAAAAATGTAGCTTTTTCAGGAATAATCCTGCTCAATCGTCATATCTGAGCCTCTGTGCTTGCGTGTCAGCGTCTGTGTCTGCCTCACCCCCTTGTAAATCCCCTCCTTGCCTGTTTTTTTAAAGGTGAAGTAGGCAGAAATTTTCGTTAGATTCCGTTTCTCTGTTTACAAACAGTATTCAAACTCCGTGGCTCAGCGTCAGCAGCTGCACATGCTCACTACCCCCAACTAAAGCTAACTATATGGCTAACAGTCATAGCTTCGTAAACACACCATATACAGTAAAAAACAGCCCTGCCAGCATCTGCAGCATAGCGTGTGAGAAACTCAAGACTCCCTATCAGCAACACACAGTCACATGCACACTGGGCAGAGCCGCCGCTTGCCAACAGGCGAGGCAGGCAGCTGCTTGGGGCCCCGAACCACTAGGGGGCCTCCGAGGGCTGACAAACTTGACTCCACAGTAATGTCTAAGATGTAGCAACTGCAGTGACCATTAACCCCATGATCCACATCAAACACTTCGTGGCCAAATTGCAATGACATCTTTGACGGATACCCCCCTAAAGGTGCCCCATGTCATCCTTCGGGCAATGCTACAGGCCGTTACGTGACTGAGGTTTGTCAGTGTATGAAACTGACAACAACAACGCAAGATGAAGAGGAGCTACCCTTCAGGGAGCGAAAAAAGATAACTTTGGAGAATATTTACAATTTGAATAAGCCCCAAACTTAAACTTTGATAACAAAGGTGAAGTCCTGGCTACTGTTTTGGTAAAAACAAACAAATTGTTTTTAAAAGTTGCATTGTTCTGTTGTTCTTTTTGTTTGACATATTTGCATTTTTTTTGCTGTAAATAGTTTTTAATGATGTAATCCATTCAAACACTGTTTTCCCTGTTTTTGCACAACTTTCAAAATATTTAATAATAATATATTTTTTAAGAAGTTTGAGTGTCTGACCTTTTTTGTCGATTTCAGATTTTTTTGTCAACACTTGTCAGAGGGGCCCCTTGGGAATTTTTGCTTGAGGCCCCATCACACCCTAGAATCGGCACTGACACTGGGCACCCTGTGATTGGCTAGTCATCACCCATAACAACTCCTGCTCTCCACCCAGAAGCATCCTGAGCTCAACCAACACATTAACAAAACAGGTGAGGAGGGGGTCTATAAGGGGGTGAGGCACACACAGACACTGACACACAAGTACAAAGGCCCAGAGACAACGATTGAGCAGGATTATTCCTTTAAAAAACAAATTTTTAATTTTTATGAAAATTCTGCATACCCTACCTTTAAGATCCAACAGTACAAAGTGTAAATAAGTACAATTTTTCAACTGGGCTGAAGATTTTGATCAAAAGTGTAGTAAATATTTATCCCATCTTGCATGAAACGCCTGAGAATCTGAAAAAAAACTTGCTTCAATTTCCCCCTCAACCTGATCTTGGATAAGGAGACGAAAATAGATGTATTGATGTCATGATATATGGATGGATGTTTGTCTTTGGGCACTATGCGCATTTTCAAAGTGAAAATGGACATGCACATAACTACAATTTTAACAACACCTCATGATCCCACTGTTTCATTCAACCATTTCTGTTCATGTTTTGGTATGGAGTGGGTAAAAACGAGACATAACCCTCTTTCAATGCTGCATTCTGCTTCAATAACAACAAACACAGCTTGAGTCCAGCTCTTTCTGCCTTGTTACAGCCGCTGGATTTCACAGGGAAAAAAAATCACTTTCTTTTAAAGACTTGAAACCTTCTCTGATGTGACACAAAGGGAAATAATTTACAGCAATTTCTGATCTTCAGATGATGTCAAGTCTTCTAATATCTCAAGAGGATATAACCTGGGCCACTTGATGACATCATTGTCCTGGTTGCCGAGGCGACCGTCTTCACAACATGTGAACCCCTGATCCCTCGGTCTTATCTGATAACCATGAAGATGAACGAAAGGCACTTGTCAAAGGGAGGAAATGAAAAGCGGAGTGAAGGTCTGGAGTTAGACGCTTTCTCTTTGTTTTCTTCTGAAGCACGTCTTCACTCAGACACACTGACCTCCCACCTGATGCTTGTGATGCCGCCGTTACGCTGCGATGGGAGCATGTATTTCTCACGCCGGCTGTCGAGACGTATTTTTGGATTAAATGGAGTAAAGACAGCTGTCATCAGTCTTTTTTTGGTGGCTGATGGCGGCCGACCAAAGTGGAAAATAT
>RPOG01002569.1:55881-88983 GCA_008086565.1 Thalassoma bifasciatum | reverse complement strand
CTCCTCTCTCCTACGCTCCTCCTCCCCCTCCTTTAGTCCTCTGGGCCAATTTTTGCCGTCAGCGGGGGACGAGGGGAATGAGTCTCCTCACAGCGAGGTGTGGTGCTGAATGGGGAGAGGATGATGAAGGCTGGAGAGGGAAAAGAGACAACACTTCACTGTTGGCAAACTGAGTGCAGACAAGCTTCACAAACCTTCTGCCTTTCTTTGTCAGACTGAAGAGCACCAGGCTTCTTTTTGTTAACTGACACATTTATTTACTTCTCCCACCGCCTCCTCACCACTGCGAGGTCACTCCTCGCTTTGCTTTTTGTCTTGTTTTGCACTAAATTGAATTCATTAAACTTTTTTGAATGCAGAGCGTTGGAGAGAGGGGATGAAATGAAGGAATCAAAACAAGCTTTTAAGATCTTTTTCTTTCTGTCTGGTGTTTGGATGAGTGGTAACGGTTTCAGAAGCTCTTTGCTTGAACTCTGAACTTTTCCTAATACGGGTTAAAACATGTCTGTGTCTACGAGAGCAACTCAGGAAACAAGGCTGCAGATAAAAAGTTCATTTGTATCAGAGGCTTGATTCTGGAAAGTTAAACTCACATAGATTCAGTCCACACAGAGACAAATAGTTCAACATTTATGCTCTAACTGAGAGGACTGCACAGACATTTTGGAGGGCAGGGGGTCAAAGAAAAAAAAAAAGGTACATCCAGTGCATATTTTGGCTCCCAAGAGGACACTTTGGCACAGTTCTGGCTCTTAGGAGGGCAGTTTATCATGGTTTGAGCAGTAAAAGGAGCTGATTAGTGTGGTTCACCAACTAGGGGAGCACTAATGTGTGATATTTGGCTCACAAGAAGACCTCTTAACACATGTTTTGGCTCCTAAGTTGACACTTAAGCACAGCCTTGGCTCCTAAGAAGGGCACTCTAGCACAGATTTTTTTTTTATTATTATTCAAGGTCGTCAGTTTATCATGTTTGGAGTGGCCAAAGGGGCAGATTAGGGGTCTGACTACTAGAGGGGCACTGATGTATGTGTTTTGGCTCCCACTCGGGCACTTAAGAGGAACCTTTAACACGTGTTTTGGCTCCTAAGTAGACACTTAAGCACAGCCTTACTTCCCGAGAAGGGGAGTAAATCATGGTTTTAGTGGCAAATGGGCCAGATTAGTGTGGTTGACCAACCAGTAGATGTGTGTGTGTTACTTAAGAGTATTTTGGCTCCTAAGTAGACACTTTAGCACATCCTTAGCTCCCGAGAGGCAACTTAAGTGCATGTTTTTGTCCCCAAGAAGCCACTTTGCACATGTTTTGGCTCCTAAGAAGACAGTAAATCATGTTTTGAGCAGCAAAAGGGGCTATTTGTGTCGTTCACCAACCAGGAGAGCACTTATGTGTGCAATTTAGCTCCCTATGGGACCCTTTAACACATGTTTTGGCTCCTAAGTAGACACTGAAGAACAGCCTTGGCTCCCAAGAGGCCACTTAGGTGCATGATTTTGTCTCCGAGAGGACACTTAAGCATGTTTTGGCTCCCAAGCAGGCAGTGAACCATGTTTTAAACACAAAAATGGGCAGATAAGCGTGGTCTTAGGACCTGGACGGCACTGATGTCTATGTTTTGACTCTCAGGAAAGGCACTTCAGGACAAATTTGGCGCATTGTGACTCCCATGGGGCCACTTAAGCACTTCTTGTGGCTTGGAGAGGGCACTCATCATGCATTTCAGTGTCTGAAAGGGCACTTTAGCTCATATTGGCTCCCAAGAGGACCCTTGAGCATGTTTTTGGCTCCCAGGAAGCAGTTAATAAAGATTTAACCAGCTAATGGGGCAGATTTTGTTGCCTAATAGGGGAAGTCTGCATTCATTTTGGCTCCTTAGAAATTATTTGCTCCCTGTTTACATGACAATGGTTTTAGGGCAGAAATTCAAAAGAACTGTTTTGTTTTTTTTACTGTGCTGTTTGTGTTTCAGGATGAAATTTCATGAAACACTGTCATGCTTTATCCTGTTTCGGCTCCCAAGGCACTTGGGTACATGTTTTGGATCCCAGGGAATCAGTTTATCATGTTTTAATCAGCCAAAGGGGCAGATAAGTGTGTTTTAGTGACACTTTGGCACAAGTTTGGCTCTAACAAAAGCTTTTTTAGTATTTTTCAACAACTCCTTTAGTTTATAATATGCACTTTTTTCACTGCAGTTTTAGTTTATTTAAATTTTGCTGCTGTGCAGACAGCACAATTTTATTTCTGCTGACTTTGAGCTATGAGGAAAAAAAGTTGCCTAGCATTTTTGTCGCTAAAGCAGGTTTAACGACACTAAAATACTCAAAAAATTCAAACTAAACTTCTCAAAAAATGAGCACTGTGACATAAATCAGTCTGATCAGAACCAACTTCAATGAAAGAAACAGCTTTAACTGGATTTTACAGATCGACGTATGGCTTCTCTGTTAACAGGAAGAGGCGGGGCTTATGATCTGTACCACAGGTGGTCAACAGGGGGAGCTCTACATGTTATGGCTTCAAAACGACACTCATTGTAATAGTAACACGTCCACCGCTCATTTTTGTCATCAGTTTCAGGCAAATCATCAAAATGACATGTGGTCATCTCCTGGATTCACCCAAAATAGAAATAACCTTTGTTTATGCCTCAGAAAATGTTTTAAATCTATGTTTTAATTTCACACTAGAAGAAAAAAAGGTTGACACAAGAGCTCTCCACACTGAAGCAGAGCTCCTTTCACGTGTTTTCTGTCCCTGAAGAACTCATCGTTCCTCCCTGACATGGTCGTTATTCTCAGGTGGAGGTTGAATCTTTGGCCTTTGTTGGTTTGTGGTCACGTGTTGCTCTCAGGAAGCTCCACAAACTGTATTTTATGGAAGAGTTTCCAGAGACAAACCTTTCTTTGTGTCTGTGTGTGGGGCTCAGTTTGTTTAGTGTTTCAAAGACAAAAAAGCTCCAGCTCTCTTGTTTTGAAAACCACACACAAACACACTCACACACACACTCTCTCACACACACAGCAGGTTGTGTCTCTGCTTGTTTTCAGCATCGATCGCACACATCGACCTGCTGAGCTTCACAACATCCAGTCAGTAAGCAGTCAGCAACAGAGCGACTGCTGCATCGATCGCCGCTCCTCTGACTGACTGATTAAAAGCCTGACACGCCTGTTTCCTGCCTGTTTATTAACTAACCCACTGGTTTTCCGCCTCTGCCTTTCGATTCCTCTCCTCCTTTCCTCTTCTATGATTCACTTCCTGCGTTCTGCGGGGTCGATGAGGGCTCCTCTGATGTTGGTGAGCGTCGAGGCTCGGTGAGAGGGAGAGTGTCCTCACGCAGCGGGCCGCAGGTTTGATCCCCGGCTCTGCTTTTCTTTCAGCCTGGACGTTAAAAGGGTTGAAGGCTCAATAGCTCGCGGCGTGACAACACTGGATCGACCGGCTGCTCCTGATTGGCCGAGAATGGACTGATACAGGGAGGGTTTGAATTCAAGAGAAAGTGTTCACTATCAGAAACTTAAACATGAGCCTTTAATCTAACATACGACACTCTGAACGTGTTAAAACAGCTGATTTTAATCACAGACTGGATAAAAAAAAAACACCCAGTGTCTGTGACATTTGTTGAATCAGGCTGTAAACGTGTTTATTTCTGCTGTAAAGATCAGCTTTTACACCGGATCTGTATGTGCGTCTAGCCTCTAGTGGACACTTGAGGAACTGCAAGCAGAGAAGTGGCTTTTTACCATCAGTAACTATTATAGTTTTCGTGTTTTGCGTTCACTTCCTGTTTTATTTTGAAATCTTTGTGTCACCTTAGTGTGTTCATATCCCAGCTTCTGCTTTCCTATGTTTATTTTGTTAAATTTGGATTGAGTTTTGGATTTGTCTGCCTCCATGTTTTGCCTCTGAATTGACTTTTTCAGTTTAGTTTAGTTTTATTTGTATATTTGCAGCAAGTTTTGGTGCATTCTGCAGAATTTTTTTCTTGTCTTGACTTTTGATCCAGTTGGGGACAGAGAATTTATGAACCCTCGGAACATTATTTCAAGACAAGTTGAACTTGGATATCTGATTCCTGTGAATTCAGACGAGCAAATTTGGAGAGGAAGAAAATGTAGCATGACGAGAAATAGATGGTCATACAAACCACGCTGCCCTCATGCGTTTAGAAGGAGTACGACAGAAGGATGTGGGCACATAAAAACTGAATTATAAACCAGGTCCAAAGTTGCATCACATCTGCTTTTGCAAACTGTGGAGAAAAGAGATCGGCTTTTTTTTTAATGGGTGTGTATGTGGTTTCCTGTGTTTCTGCAGCCAGCCTCTAGTGGACACTCCTGGAACTGCACTTTCACTCTAAGGCTACCTAAATCATAACAATGTTTTCGGGTGAAATGCACAAGTATTGTCTCCACCATTTTCGCCGACTGAAAACGCAAACTTTTGAAAACGCACTCCAGAGCAGAAATCCTCAAAAATGTTAATATTCATAAAATTTCAACAAACTTTATATGCGCTTTGAACGTGTTTCCATTGAAGGTTGTTCTAGGCAGGAGCGCTGTAACTCTCGTCAGATATCATCCCGCGAGATTTCACTGCTAGAAGATCAGTTTCTGTCTCCTTATAACTCTGCATCCCTCTGTTGATTGCTGCCTAGTATGGCCGTTATATTTTTTTTCTCAAAAGTAATTGCGAGAAAAGTCTCCGTCTCCTCCTTTGTCCAAACGCCAGTAGCGCGCCATGTCTCACAAAGAAGTGATCATGTGACCAGGTACGTCACGTCCTGTGATGTATAATTGCGGAAAAAGTGTTTCCATTGCGCTTTTGCAATATATTTGAATGTCGAAACGTCTGAAAAACCACGTCATGAAAGGGTAAAAACTTTTTAGTGATATTTTAGTGCTTTTCCGAAATTCAGGTGTTTCCATTACCAGTTTTTTATGGCACTATTTAAATTCTGCGCATATCCAAGAGTAATGGAAACGCACCTAGTGTTTCCATGTAAACACTAACTGATGTCACGTTCAGCTCTGCGCAATAAACCTTCACTGTGTCAGGCACAAACCGAAAAACAACGACAACAACAGCGACCTTAAGTTTCGTTCTTCTGCTGCTGAATGTACTGACTTAATTCTACAAAAACGTGCATTTTTTTTGCACTATTTCTGCAATTAGAGAAGTTTTTAACATATACTCCAGATGATCAGCTCACCTCTTCTTCAGCCTCTATATTGTTGTCGTGTAAACAGCTCCTACAGTTATATCGTCATCTACAGGCTGGGCATGTGTACTACAGCGTTTTCAGTCCTTCCACGTTTCTGTGTAGACGCAGATTTTTTTCATTGCGTTTCCATGCGTGTCAGGGTGTAACGCTGTAATATTGTTGTGTATATGGGGCCTTAATGTTTGAGGACCGGAGGCCTCCACAGGATCAGGAGGCCTGAAAGTTTTCTGTCTGTTTGAGAGGACGACGATGTGATGTGATGTGCCGTTTATTTACAGGAGGCTCATCAGTCAAAGCGCTCCTCGACCTTTTCGTGGGCGGATATTTGCTTTAATTTTCTCATCAAGTGTTTGGCTGAAAGCAGCCCGGAGCTACAGAAACACATCAGATGGAGAAATTCACACCTCCTCTTTTTTTACAGCTCCTGCCGTAAAGGTGAAATACCAGCACGCTTTAACATGACTGATGTTTTCGTGGACGGCGGATGATAAACTCTGCGCCTGGTGAATATATGAGCAGCAGAAGGAGGAAGAGGAGGAGGAGGAATGCTGCTCCTCATTTATTGCTTTTTTTTTATCAGCACTGGGCTTCAGAGCTGCATGTTTTCACGGTGAAGTGGTAATTTCTCCGAGCTGAAGCGGATTGTTTCCCACCTTTGCTCGCTCGTCCTCCCACTCGGAGCTCGTTTGGAGCGCAGCGCCGCGTTTTTAAAGCTGTTTTTTTGTGGCTCTGGTTGGCGAGGGCGAGCGCACAAAGACCCTGAGAAATCACACAAACCTCCCCCCTCCTCTTTGAAAGATTTCAGCCTGTGCGTGCTTTTTAACACGCGTGTCAGAGAAGCAGGAAGAGGCGGCCGAGCGAGGAAGGATTACACGAAACATGAAACAGAAAAACCTGAATGATCCAAATCTTCTTCTCTTCTCTTACAGCGATCACACAACAAACATGTTTCACCTCAAAGAAGCTTTTGAATGTTTTTTCAGAAACTTTAACCCTCAGATCTGACCTGACCTGACCCACGACTCTCACCTGAATAAACACATGAGATGTGAGCTGTGGTTCACATGGACATTAAATTTCACTCTTGAGTATTTTGGGTGATTTTTAGGAAGTGATCAGGAGAAAAAGTGAGAAAGAAGGTGAAGGGATTAAGAGCACAGAAAGGAAATACTCAGACTTTGACCTGAGTTGTTTATCATAGGAAATAACAACACAAGAGGAGGAAAAATGTGGATTTCAAGAGTAAAGTCAGATATGAGGGAAATTTAAAGTCAGAGAATATAACATTAAAGCCTTAATGTAACTAGAAAAAGAGTCATGAGTTAACGGTGACATTACAGTCAGTTTGAAATCTAATTCTTGAGGAAAAATTAAGGGATAAAACGTCAAAATTCAGCTTTTTTTCCTCAAAATTTTGACTTCTTGTGCCAAAATTGGACTTGATTTCTCAAAATATTGATTTTATTTCTCATTACTTTGAATTTTTATCCCATACATTTGACTATTTACTCATTACTGAACTTTTACCTTAAAACTTGGACTTTTTTATCCCTAAATTCTGACTTTATTAACTCGAAATATTAACTTTTCATCCCTCAACTTTGACATTTTATCTCATCTATTGAGTATTTACTCATCATTAAATTTTTCATCTCAAAATTTCAACTTCTTGTCTCACAATTTTGGCTTAATTATGTCAAAATATTAACTTTATTATCCCTAAACTTTGACTTTTATTTCATTACTTTGAAGTTGTATCTCACACATTTGACTTTTCAGTCACTATTGAACTTTTTATCTCAAAATTTCAACTTTTTTTATTCTCAAAATATTAACTTTTTATCTATTAACTGTGACTTTTAATCTCATAACTTGGATTTGGTAACACTTTAGATTAGGGAACATATTCACCATTAACTAGGTGCTTATTAACATGCATATAAGTAGCTAATTAGCATTTATTAAGCATGCATCGTCCCATTATTCTACCTCTTTTGCAGCATGAATTCAGACTTTTCAATATATAAACTCGTAATTATTACTCATTGACTGCAAATGAATGAATATGTGTTCCCCACTCTAAAGTGCTACCTTTAATTTTTATGTCATAAATTCGACTATTTACCCACTTTAGAACTTTTATCCCAAAATTTCAGCTTTTTTTTCTCATAATTTTGACTTAATAATCTCAAAATATCAACTTTTTAACTCTTAACTTTGATGTTTTGTATCATTACTTTAAATGTTTTATCTCATACATTTGACTTTTTACTCATTATTTAACTTTTTTACTAAAAATTTCAGCTACTCATCCCAAAACTTAGACTTTTATTTTGAAATTTTGAACATGTGCTGCAGAATTTTAATTATACATTGGCAACAGCATTATACAGACTAAACACTCTTTAACTCAGCCAGTTGGGGGCGCCAAATAAGCGGCGCCACAGCCGTTGATGTTTCCTGCAGAGTGAAACTGTCCCTTTGTTTTGTTTTTTGGTTGTTTGTGATTTTCATGATCCCCTGAGGATGAACCTTTGATGCATCAGGACAAACAAAAACCCGTCTTCAAACCGTCCTCCATGGCGTTTCTGTGACAGCTGAGGTTAGACAGGAGCGTGTTGGAGTCCAGGACCCGTGTGTCGTCCGTGTTCCCTCTGAGGCAGGAAGTGATGTCACGTGGTCGGAGCTCTGCTGGTCTGGAACGGCGGTTCTGTTAATGATCACAGTCCAGATTGTCCTCCCTCTCTCTCTCCTTCCTTTAATTAGTGTTAACATGTAATCGGGGACTCAAACAGCCGGCTCGGCCTCCCGAGGACGCGCCATCGCCACCTGCACAGTCTTTACCCACAATGCTCTGTTTAGCTCCAGAGGAAGAGGGGAAGAGATGGAGAATGAAAAACTGGAGGAGTGGCTCTTTTTTCTGCTACTTTTTGGAAACACAGACATTTTTCGTACCGCTCTATCTAAACTAATGAAGAAGCTTTAATTCTTCGGGAACAAAGACGAAGCACAAGTTCTGAAAGTTTGAGGTTTCTTCGTGATCTTAACATCTAATTTCTCCCTGTTCAGTTCGTGCTGATTAAGAAATGATCCATTCAGACTGAAATATGTTTGAATCAGGCTCTAAACATGTTTATTTCTGCAGATAGACAGCCTCTAGTGGACGCTTCAGGAACTGCAGCTTCTAACACTAAAGTCTGATTTATGTTTTCCACGTCCGCTTGCTCCGCTCTGCCCAACGCTGATGCATGACGTCATTTTAGCATAAACATTCCCTCGAGACACGGACAATATGGCGAGAACGCAACGAGAAGATTTAAGTGTCCAAAGTGTGAAAACCATAGACTGTATAATGAGTGGACGTAACGACGTTCGGCTCAAACTGAAGCCTCAAGCAGATGCCCCGCCCCCTGGTGTCTGGCTGCAGTATAGGTCATAAGCCCCGCCTCCCCATGTATTCCAGATATGAGCCTGGAAAACTTTAAAAAATTACGATACCTCGTAGAAACGTTTCTCTCATCCTTACGCTAAGGTGGTATGATGATGTCATCTGGCTGCATGGTGTTCGGGTGTTTTTTTTTCTGAGAAGTTAGTTTCTCATTAGTTATTGGACGTTAAAAACCGCGATATAAGTTTCATTTTACGATACTTGACAGCTGCCGTTCGTAAGTAGTTTTTATCGGGGATATAAGAAACTTCGGGAAAGAGCCAAAAGGAGACTAAACTTTCTAAAGAAGAAGAAATAAATGTTTTTATTTCTCTTTTTTACTCTGCTCCACCGGAAATTCTCTACTGCGCAGACTCTGGCTGTACAATGGCGGCTAGAGAAATGGGTTTTTTTTGGCTTCAAAATCGTAGAACGGTGACAGGCGGAAGCACGCTGTTTATTCTATATACAGTCAATGGTGTACACCAGATTGTTGACAGTTGAAAATCACTTCAGGATTTCTTGTTTCTTAATGGGCGTGGACAGGAGAGGCATCCAAATTTGACGTAATTTGGCCAACATGCAAAGCTGAAACCACTTCCTGCGTTCAATAACTTTTTGGGTATAAAACAACTTGTGCACATGCCACAACAAGCAAATGGAGTCAAGGGCCTGATTATTGCCTCTAGCCACTTAAATTTTCTTTATAGTCCTTTTTATGAGAATAAATTACAATCCAAAATCAAAAATACTTTTGAGTTTCTCCACTAGAATAAGGAGTAAAAGAAGCTCAGGGCCCTTTTCTTGCTCCCACATGGAGCCCGTATTGTTTTATTTATATTTCTGTTCCAGGTCTGCAGGTTACAGTTTAAACAGATGTTATTCAAATAGGCTGATTTCTGAGGTTTCCAGGAAGAAAAGTCATTTATTTCAGCCTCCTAATCCACCTCAGCTCTATAAGCCCGCGTGATCCATAAGTATAGATTTAACTCACATGTTCACCTCCGACCGTAGGATTGCGATTTGAACGGCTGCACACGAAGCTACGCCTCAGTGAGCGAGCGGACGGCGAAGAAACGTCCGCGGGCAGGTCTCAGAGCGGGCAAAGACTAATTCTGTCTGCATTAACAGGAGAGCACGTGTTCTTCCAGACGTCTGCGGCGCTACAGGAACACTTCACAACGCCGCGCCCGCGGTGTCGATTGCCCTCAAGACACGAAAAACAAGAACTTAAAGGGATGAATAAATCAGAGCTGTCTGCGTTAAGTCTGCAGAACACGCTCTCATTAATGTTTGACAACTGACACACTGTACAGCCCACATACTCTCCATATAGGGTTTAAACAGCACACACACACTCAAAGAATTCATTACAGTGAATTACAGTGTGTGTGATGTTTTCTGTGCATCCATAAATTTGTGTTTTGCTGCGTTATTATTAGTCGCAGTGCATCAGTGATTACTCTCTGTGTGTGTGCGACATTAAAGCAGACATGAGCGGTCACTGTGAACACACTGGAGGATCAGAGCTGCAGAGTCATTTGTAGAAAACACAGACACATAAAACTGCTCCTGCTCCTGTGGTTTCTCTTTTTCTGGGTCAGTTTTCCTCCAGATTTGTTTGTTTTATTTTGTAGAGTCAGTGAAGCTACATGAGTCTGCAGCTGCTCTCTGAGGAGTCACATCCTTGAGTTTGTGCATAGAAAATGAAAGCTTTGATGTGATAAACACACAGAGACATAAAGGATTACGACACTCAGAGATATAAACTCTGTTATCAAACCAAAACCAAACTGCTCCACCAGCAAACCTCTCACCTCTGTGTCTGATTTAATCAGGGTCATATGTTCCTGATGCTCATCCTGCAGAGTTTTTATATTTGCACACTGTGACGTGGACACATGCTTTGAAAGGCAGTGGTGAAAGTAAAAAAATGCACATACAGTTTGTGTTTTAGCTTCTTGAAGGGCAGTTTTTCATGTTTTAAAGTCACATGAGCAGATTAGTGCGGTTAAACAACATGAGGGCACTTTCCCTGTGTGCACTTAAGCGCACAGCAGTGACGATGGAGGGCACTGTAGCGTATATTGTGGCGTATATTTTTTCCAAGAGGCAATTGACCTTTCGCATAAGCCCGCCCCCAAACGGTCATCGTCCAATCACACGTCCTAGCAACTGTTACAGTGTAAACAAGGCAAAAAAACTTGAAATAAGACATTTTTATGACCTGGTCTGGTGAATGTGGCTCAAATTAAGAACAATAAGACAATTTTTACTACAAATAAGACATAATGACTTGCTTAGATTTCCGTTTTTGCAGTGCATGTATCGTACAGATGTTTCAGGAGCCTTTTATTTCGTCCACATGTTCTCCTTGTTTGAACAAAAACACCTTTTTCTCCCTCAAACCACTGTAAGCGCTACAGATCAGAGTGATAGCACACAATTAGCTCTAATAGATAAACATAGATAACAGTTACCCGCTAGGAGTTAACAATTATCAACACAAAGTGCAAATAAAACACAAAAAAACACAAAAACAATTTTCCCTTTCCAGCCAGGGGCTAAACTATTTCCATAAAAGTCTGTTATTAGTTGGAAAAAAGTCCTGATCCTTCCTCCTTTCTTTGCTGCCGTCTTTAGCTGCGGTCATCTCTTCTGCCCACGGACTTTCAAAATAAAAAACCATAAATAAAACAACCGAACAAACAGATTTCAGGTCATTTACAATATCTGCAGAATAGTTAGGTACGCCAACCAGGAGGGCATTTCAGCATTTGTTTTGGCTTCAACAAAGAGGCATTTCAGCATATATTTTTGGAAAATTGGTTGGTGGGTGAGTGCAACTGTCATATTTAGCTGTGCTGCTCAGTTTACAAAAGGTTTAGGTTGTGAAGCATTGTGACAACACAGAAATAGCCCATTCAGATAACATGTGTTGGACATGTGTTATAGAGAGAAACTGAATCACACTAACATCTAGTTTCTCATACAAGTATAAAACTCCAAACTACTGAGTGAAAATCTGACGTCTGTACGAAGCATCCATCACCCTAAAGCCTCACGAGCAGGAGAATCACTTCAAAGTTATGTTTGGTGTCACATTTGGTGACTCACCTGCAGAATTCAATCATTTGGGAATAAAAGCAGCTGATCATACAAAGACAGATCTTTAAGTTTGATGATCTGATGTAACAAGAAGTCAATGCAGAAGATATATTTGGCGTTTCAGCCTGAGTCTGTGTCCGCAAACAGGAGAGGATGAGAAAAAATATTACAATCGTCCTCTCGTAGAAGTGGACGTGTTAGAATATCACAATCAGCGGCTGAAGCCCTTTGACCTCGAGGACGCCCACTTCACGTAATGACCACTTCCCGGCTGCACAACTCGCCATCAAACGCAGAAACCACACTCTTCTCTGAGAACTTACTCCATGTTTGATGCTGCTCATGGCTGCAGAAAATCTTCGGGAAACTCTGGACCCAAGTCAGCTTTAAGTGCTGAATCTGACTCAGTTTCTTCACACAAATCATTCATCACATGCTTCTTTAGTAACTCGCTGATAAACCCTCATCACGAGCCTCTGATCTTTTTCGGCGACACTCTGCATGGAGATTTTTTTTTATCTCTTTGCTTCCTTTCATGCATGTTGTTGCATGTGTGCATTTTGGATTAAAAATAATAAGTTATCAAAGGAAGTTTTGATTTCACTGGGCATGGCCAAGGGAGGCAGTCCAAAAATTATCTTTATTATGCCAAGAGCTTCACAAAAATGTAAAAGATTATGAGGAAATCTAAACAGGAAGTTCAGAAATTTGATGTCACAGTTGGAACTTGTTCTAGGTTTTTTATTGGATTATCTTCAAATTAAGTATGTGTATATTAGATATATTGATTATGGGAAGTTACGAAAGGATTTGCTGTATCTCTTTGCTTCCTTTCATACATGTTTGTGCACGTGTGGCCTCTTCTCTTTGGTTTCTCCTGTAGTTTAATCCCCTTTGCTGTGTTTCTTTGCCCCTTGTGCCCATTTCTCTTTGTATTCTGTTCTCAAAACATACTGGCTTTTTCCTGCAAATCTTGTTTTGGTGCTTGTTTTTGTGAGGGTGCAAGTAGAAGTTGTCACATTTGAAGCCGATCAGAGCTCTGCAGTTTGAGGATTTAGAAGAAAAAAACCTTTTCATCTCTAAATATTACACGGCGCAGCTCTGTGATTTGTGTGAACTGACCCTTTAACTCAGACTGTACTGCGCTGTGGTTGAACATGCAGAAATGCCAGAGGAGCTGCTCTGTTACCTGCTCCCCCTTCACTCCCCCCCCGGTGAGGGAGTGAAAAGCTCTTTTTGTCTCGCGCCGAGTCGCCCTAAAAAGTACAATACCAGGAGACATGTTTAATATTCCGCTCCGTACATCAGATATTTTCTTTTGCATGAAATCAGATATTTGCCCCGTTAATATTCTCCAGCTTCCATTATGCACAAGAAAACATTTTATACTTTGACCAAGAAAATGATGCCTGCGAGGCGTTTCACTACAGGGGCTGCTGCAGCACCCAGGGAGCCGGGGGCTGGGGAAGAGCCACAGTGACCCCTACAGGCGGGAGGGGGGAGGGCTGCAGAGGGAGGAGGAGAGGAAACAGAGGGAGGGAGAGGAGATGCTCTGAACAGGTGAGATACATTTATATTTCAAAGTGTTTGCATCCACAGATGTGTTCAGTCGTCTGAACCTGCAGCAAAACAGCAAAGAATCACTTTTCGAGCAGAGGTGACTCCTTATTGGCTGGAGCGTTTGATGGATAGTGGTAGACGGCGTGCACTTTTAACTCATCTGTCATTAATACATTCAGCAAAACCCAAGTTTTATCTTCAGGTTTTGTTTGATTTCTTGTTAAATCAGCATAATTAAAAGCAAAAACTGCAATAACTGGAGTCCAGACCAAACCCTGACCTTAAAACTCTGCTTACAGTTTGTCATGATGATGTCACACTAATAGATCCGCCCCCTCGTAAGGAAGACAGGCGTCCTGCTGCTACACACAACGGAGAAATCACCAGACTTGGATGAAACTCTAGAAATACACATCTTACTCTAGCAACACTTGTCTTGTTAGACTCGATTTGAGCCTCTTTCAGTAACAAATTCAGAAAGAATGTTTGATCTCAAGAGCAGTGATTCCCAACCTGTGGCCCGCGGCCCCCTGATAGGCCATGAAGGTTTTGCAAGTGGGCCGCCAAATCATTTCCAAAATAGTCTGATTTTAGTGGAGTGTAATTATAGATACTAATAAATAAAGAAAGATACAAATAAATGTTAAAACTCAGTTACAAACTCAGTCAGGATATTAAAAATGCTCAGTTATTCATGTATAAAAAGGTGAGAAGGTAATTTAGTGGCCAGTAGGTAACATGAACCGAAACTTAGCCATGACCCAATATGTAATAAAACCCTAAATGTAATAACTTGTCAAAAATGCAACCATAGTGCCGAGCCCAAAACTTAACAAAAATAATGTATTGAAAACCAAAATGTAACAACTGACTCTAACTGTAACAAATTGTTACTTTCTTTGCAAAAAGTTGTTTTGTTTTGGGCTCAAATCTGTCACATTGTGAGTAAACGGCCAAATCCAGATGCTCGGCACCACCTTTTTTAAAGAAAAACCAATTTGTTATTTTTGAACAACAAATTCTAGTTTGAGACAAACATTTAAGCAGATTCATGTTTATTAGTCCTTACAGTCGGGGTTCCTTTTAAATTACTTAGGACAATCCTCCTCACTGTCTGTTTTTAAAACTCATCTTAAAACCCACTTTTTTTTTCTTGGCTTTGAACCTAACAAGAGATTCTGCTCCGTTTGGTGTGGTGGAAGGAGGGTGAGAGAAGACGTCCAACTTTTGCTGACCGCACTTTAAGGTCATTTTTGAGCTTCCTTGGCATTGTAAGTTTTTTCAAATCACAATCTTTCGTCGTTGCTACCGTTTCATTGCCTTGGATTTATGTGAAAATGCAAATAAAAGCAAGAAACGAAAACCCTGGATCTTATTCATCAATCAACGCGTTGTCAAATTATGACTTTGTGCAAAAGCAGCAAATAAAGACAAACTTCAACTGTTTAAACCAAATTTGACAAACTTCATTTTGAGTGCATTGGGGACAGATTTCACAAAAATATTCTCTCCAAAGTAAAATAATAAATCTAAGCCCCTCGTCTTAGTGTTTTATGGTTTGGTTTTTTTTGTTGTTTTTACTGTTCTTCAATTGTTTTTCAGAACAATGAAACAATAACTTAAGTGTTTATACCTCTTTTTCATCCTTGTTTTAATGTTTTGTCCATATGTGGTTGTTTTAAAGGTACTTTACAAACTCTCAAAAGTTTTAACTCTCCATACTCGTCTAATACCGACTGAAAAGTCTTTGTCTCTTACTGTGGATACTAACAGGCAGCAGAAGTTGCATTTTGACTCTTTTCAGCAGATTATCTAAATTGTGACTCATTTTTCCAAATAAGTTTTTTCTACATTGAAAGAAAGCACATCTATGAAATACTTTTCTTCGGAAATAAATGGCCAAAACCACCCGATTCATCACATATGATACAAAAACATGTCAGGAAGCAATATTCTTTTTTAATTTTCATGCTATTTTTTGATGAGACAAGTTTTACAGGTTTGACATGAATGTAGAAAACCTCAAACCTGTCGACTCCTGGTCTGGTTCCACTTATTATGATGGTTTGTTTTTGTAGTCCTGATAAATATCATGTAGTTTGGACACCCTTTGTTTTATTTTGAAAGACACTGGGTGTTTTTAGGTAGTTTCTGTACAAGACTTTCTGTCCAGCTTGATCTGCTCTTTGTATAAATAAAAGCACCACTTTACTATCCAGCAGAAACAAGAGGCTTTAATATCTGATGTGAAGAGCTGAGACCTGCAGGAGCTCAGCGCACTCGTCGAAACGAGTCAAGGATTATTTCAGAGTCTGTTTCAGATCAGTGATGAAGTCCTCACAGAGCCTTTAAATCTAAACTTATTAAAATTTAAAGCTCATTAAGAGACTCCTCCAACATTTCAGCTCCATCCTCTTCACGTCTCATCCTCTCTTTGTTGTCATCGCTGTTTTCTGTGTTTTCCAGTTGATATTAAAGTCTAATCAGAGTGAATTTCAGTGACCCGTGGCAGAAATAACAGTTACATAACGTTCCTTTTGCTTCATCAGGTCTGAAAGAAACAGCGTCTAAGACAGCCTGATTATGCAGGTCAGTTTTATAAAAGGAAGATTATACAATGGCAATTATGTAATCAGCAGATCAAACGCGGAACAAAAGATAATGGGACAAAAGGTGAAGCGAGCGGAGGCGGGGAGGAAGAGCTCTGTGTGTGCAGCTGTGTGTCTGTGTGTGTGTGTGTGTGTTCAGGGTTTATTATTACCCAGAGTTTCCTTCTGGTTCATCAGCATTAAAATTATAATATGTTGAAAATTACAACATGTGAGAGGACTGCAGATAAGTTTCCAGCATTGTCTGAAGTTTTGCAACATTTATGAAGAGTTCGACATCTGTTTGGTGTCAGAGCGTAGGAGAAAAGAATATTAAAACCAGGAGATTACCCAACAAGGGAGTCTGAACTAAGTCACGAAGTCAGAAATTCAAAGTGGTGTACTGAAGAGAAAATTCTGCCAGATCCATATTTAGTCCGTCTCCATTTAGCCACAGCAGCCACACTACAAAAACTCAAATCTAATCAGGACTTTGTGTCTTATTTTTAGCGTTAAATATCTTATGAGACTAATTATGAGCCAAATTCAACCAACAAGAGTGGGAAAATGTTTCATTTCAAGTTATTAAAGAACAAATTTGATGCCTAAATATTTTGTAAACTGCAATGAAATAAGAATAATGTGCCCGTTTAGATTCTTGTGTGCAGACAAACCTAACAAACAGATGTCTCTCACCCCATTGGCATTTTCTTTTGCTGTTTTGAAATACATTTTATTTTATTATACATATTGAAGTTATTTTGAGGCCTTTTACGCTTTTTAATGAGATTTCTTACTTTTCAATCCATGGAAAATTCATTTGTTAGCAAAATGCCTTGGAGTATTTCTCCACAAATGATAAGAAAAATAAAAAGATGAAATCTCTGTAAAAAAAAAAAAAAAAAAAAAAAAGGTCTGATATCTACATATATGCCAGATCATAATCCACAATTTATAATGAGGATGACAGAAAAGTGACAGAAGAGCAGAAGAAAGCTTAATAGGAGAGTGATGGAGCACAAACTAAAGGCTATAAAGTTTTCTTAAATAAAGAAACAGTGTGTTAAAGGGTAAATCCAATTTCTGTTCATTTTTCAAAACACACCTTGTTCAGGGTGATATCATCATGACAGTGTGTGTGCAAGTACTCATGGGAAACAGAGTCTTATTAATTCTGGCCAAAAGTAGTAGCAAAAAAAGGCGGGGAAAAAATTGAAAAAGGAATATTAATCTTCTGATTTTAGTTCTTGGAACTTATTCCTGTTGAAAAGTTTGGATCCTACACAGCAAAGAGCAACTCCCCCTTTTATTATCTTATATTAGAAAGTAAAACACAGACTATATAGAACTAAAAAATAACACTTTTTGAAGAAAATCTGCAGAACGCCACAAACTATCATGAAAAGTCAACTCTCAGTCTGCAGTTGACCTGTCTATCACACAAATGGACCCCAAACTTGACTTTACTTTATACTTTATTCCAGACTCATGAGTCCATAGAAATACATGCAAAACATATAAAAACAATGGATAAAAATCACAGCTTAGATCGGCATTAATTATGTCAATGTTTCCAGTAACAGGATGAAAACCTCGTGTCGCTTTTTGCTGAGAAAGTGACATCATCATTTGATTTTCTGAATTAATTAATCGACTCATGAATTTGTAAATAACATCTTGAAGCACAGCGTGAAATGTAGACATTATTATACAAACATGTGACTCATTCATCTTGGCAGTTTTGGAAATATTCTAAATGCATAATTATAAGCTTCCTGTAACTTTTTCATCACTTTTTCATCATTGACGCTGAACATCATCATCATCACACAACTCATTTCTGATAACGTAAACAAATATCAGATTTAAAGAAGGATGGAAACCGCTGTTTATGATCCTGTTTTGCTCTGAATATCATTTTATACTCTTTTTCTTGTTATATTTAATATCAAACTGTTCACAATAACTGGAACAGATGTTAAGAAGTTGCTGTAGCCAACACTATAAACTGACAGGACGACATCATCAGCAAACATCAGATGGTTTCACAAGTCTATTACCCATCATGCATCCAGTTTTACAAGCTCTCAGTTGTCCAGAGAGATCAAAACCAGACCACAAATGCACAGCGTTGGTATCATTCTTCTTCTTCCATTCATGCACTAAGTTTCAGGTGCGTTACTGCCCCCTGTTGTGTTGGATCAGCATTACAAACAACAATGAATCTCATCACTTCCTTCAGCTGTTTTTAAAATCGTAAGTCGATGCTATGGAAGCAGTTTTCTGACGAACTTGGCGATTGTTTACGGCTGCTTGCTGTCACAGGTGAGATTCAGCAGGTGGTTTTAGACACAAGCCGCCTGACAGAGAGCGCCCCCTACAGGCTCGGAGGCTGTCAGCGTTCGTGCCTCTCATCCCTGAAGCTAATATCATTGTCTCGTTTTCTCCCCCGATCGTTCCCACCTGCTCCCCCCTCCAGCAACAACCATCCTCCTTTAAAGACCATCCACGTAGCGTTTCCTCCCTCCTGGCGTTTGTCGGGAGGTCGAGAGGTTGCCAACCCAGATGACCGACGGCGCCCTGCCAGAGCAGGTGTTTGGCCATATTGTCAGGGCCGTTAATTACCCACAGTCCCCCGCAACAACACGGGCACCGGGCAGGCACCATATTGCCGCCATATCATCATGACAACACATCAAACAGACGCGGCGGGGCCAGGAGTGTGGACTCGGGCCTGTGGTGGTGAATTTTCATGATGATGATTATGAATAGAGGGGAAATAATTACAGCCCTGTGCTCGCCAAAACCTACTCCATCCCCCGTGTGTGTGTGTGTGTGTGTGAGTGTGTGTGTGTGTGGAGGCAGGGTACTCCAAGCTTTGTGGTGAGCACCACCTGATTCCATTCCAGATGAAATGGGATAGCAACACAATTATCTCAAGTCCAATTCTTCAGGCCTATTGTGTCTGTAAACTGAGCCTGAGCGAAGGATTAATGTGTCTGTGGGGTTTAGAGAGAGAGAGAGGGGGAGGAGGGGGGAGGAAGAGGAAAGCTGTTGCTTCATCTCCTCAGTGAATAGACCATCAGCGAGGTGGAGATGGAGAGAGAAAGAGAGAGAGGGAGACGAGGGAGGAAAGGGAATCAGAGGAGGGGGAGCGAGTGGTCGTCGCTGAGAGAAAGAAGAAGAAAAACAGACGAGAGAACAAAACAGCTTCTTCTTATTCCATCAGATGTGATAAATGTAACAAAGAGAGATAAAGTACACCACCCACCAAGAACTGAACCACCACCATCTCTGCAAACGTTTATTGTCTAATGATGAAATGACGTTTAAATTACCTCCTGCTGAGAGAGTTCAGGTTTTAACACCTTCACATGGAGGAAAAACAGCAGGAGGACGACCACAGGTACAAAGATGCAGCATCTCCAGGAGAATTTAAGTGTCATAAGTTCTTCACGCTGTGTTCGCTGACCACGAATAAACAAGAATCTGACCCGTGTTTTTTGAATCCAGTTTCCTGATAAAAATAGTGCAAGGTGAAGTAGACATCAGTACGGTGGAAAGAAAATTCAAAACAGGGGAAAATAAATTTCATTATACATAATTTTATTGAATAAAACACACATAAAATTCTGACAACACAAACATTTTATAAAACACATAAACCTTCCTTTCACCAGAAAAAAACACATCACATAAAACAAATTTCAGACAACAAAAAAATGTCATAAAACACAAAAACCTTTTCCCCTCACAAAAAATCACATTCCACAAAAGAAAAAAAAAATTCAGACCACACAAATAAATTTCATAATACAGATGTTTGCTGACCACAAATAAACAAAAAAAAGAAAAAGAAATCTGCATTCACACGGGATTAAAAATGCTGTAGTATGCATGCCAGACCTGTAGGTGCCGCTATAACTGTAGAGACCATTGGTTATATAGTGATACATGGTAGATCTTAATATTCTTATTCCTTCTCCAAATCACTATAAAAATGTTAAATTCAACCCTTTGATGCATAAAATGGCACCAGTATAATGATTCATTTTGTTGTTTTTAGTATTACATAATTATCTTGCCTTATTATATTATGTTGAATCACATTATTCTTGCTTACCTGTTTACTACAACCTACAGACATATTATACACCTACATATATTCAATACTTTGCTTCATCTGCCATAATCAAACCATAATTACACCATGTCAACCTATCAATGTTGAATCACTTTAAGACTGCCTGTAACTAAACCATCTGAAACGCATGTAAATATCTAAATTTACTGCTGCTGCTGTAACAACTGAATTTCCCTGTGAAAATGACTCTTATCTTATTTAAAAAATTTGCAGCAAAAAGGGGGAGAAATCACCATCAGGTTAAGTTTAACAAACCTTTCATTTCAAACCAAACTTTATGGAGTGAGATACTTTTACTTCCATTAAAACAGTTCATTCATATTTAATGACCTGGCTGAATATATCATATGACTGTATCAATAGATTTCTAAAATTACACGAACTAAAGTCGAAGGTGACTTCATCTGACTTTTATTTCTATTAATAAACTACCTGTAAATTGTTGGTGGTGTTGAAAGGACTTTATTCGTGACTTCTGTCTCTGTGTTTGGGCCCTGGCTGTAGTTTGGGGATTCTCCTCCCCCCTCTGTTTACTTTGCAGCTCAGAGTTTTATTTTTGGTGTGGTAGACATTTGCGATGGTGCTGCAGAACCTTATTTGTTTCATAATAACATTACAACTTACAATATTTTGGTATTCAGCTGTTAAATAATGCCAAACAAAGTTCATATGAAAACAAAACTTAAGTATGAGTGTTTGGAGAAAATCAGATGGGGATGATACAGGCGGCAAAGCAAAGCCCAAATAAACATCTACACGTCGTAAAACAAACCCAAAACTCCACAACCTGAAACTGAGGAGACGTGCAGGTGACTTTTTCCTTCTTCTCCTTAACAAAAACATACAAGAACAGGAGTTTTCTGAATGGGTGGGGGAGTGAGAGGAGCACCAGCAGAGAGTGAAAGAAGAGAATTATACCAACGTCTCCAAGTCAAACATTAAAGTATCACAACTCCTAATCTAAGGTTTGAAGAAGTCATTTAAGTTTCCAGTTAAATAAAAAGTGGTTTTTATCTTCAGGATTTGGCTAATTTGTTTTTCAGAGGAGGTACAGTGAGTTTTCAGGCAGAACTGACTCCTCATATTTGTACTTTACCCACAGCTGAAGTGCAGATTTCTCTTAGTATTTGCAGGAGAAAACCGCTCTTTGACTTTTCCAGAAATCAATCACGCCGCCGCCGTCCCTGCCTGCCAAAAAAACACAGCACAAAACTTCTCCATCCAGACTCCTCCACCGGCTCCACGCCCTCGGGCTGGTGTAACTCTGTCGGTTTGATGTTTTTTTTCTTTCTTACACTTCACAACAAAACAACCTGCCTCCCTGTCGAATCAAACCCACAATGCACCTGGTGGATGTCAGACCTCAGCACATTCACTCAGACGAGCCTGGAGGGAGGCGACATTTTGCTCCTGCGCCATCAGAGCGCCGCTGCAGGAAAATAAACACATCAAGTGAAAGGTTGGAGATGGTGAAAAGGATATTATTCCACCGAGGACGTTCAATTCATGATATTCAAAGTCAGATTAAAATGTCCCCGAGTTTATATTCAGGAACAGTTTTCTGCAGTGGTTCGACTTGAAGATCATCCAAATAACTGAAAATAACCTGAAAACATGAGATAATTCTGCTCATGTATCCTGAAACATGTCGGTAAAGTCTGTGTCATCACTCGGACGCTGAAGATTTACTCGATGGTGTTTTCATGAACAGGTGAGGTAGAAAGATCAGGGAACTTTCTATGATTTTCTTTAACAGTTTTTTCCTCTTTGCTTTGTACTTATTGATTTTATAATCACCCCAATTTTAATTCCTTTTCCTTTATTGAACTAGAGGATCACACCTTCTGCCCCTTCCATCCTGGCTATTATGAAGTTATTCTTACATTATTGTTTTGAGATGTTGATGACCACATTGGGAATAAGTGAGCAGAAAAAGGGTTCGCCCTCTCTGCTCATGGATCGCACTAATCACACACCCAAACCTAAAACTTTATAAATACATAAATGTGAAATTGGTCACTGGATCGGGATATCCCTGGACATAAATAAATAAAAATAGAAATAGATCACGTCACATGACACAATGCAGGGTACTTGCAGGTTTCTGCAAGTTAAATTCAAGACTTTATAAGATCTTTTTAATGCCATTTTGAATTAAATTTAAGACTAAAAACATAAATATAGTCGATGGTTGAGGGATCCTATTGTATAACAATCAAATCATAGCACACGTCTTTCTATGAGAGCAATTCAAGTTTACTTTTTGTCTGATTATTGAACATAAAGTGATTCTCTCTGATTAATGGCTGTATGTAAAAGTGTAAAAAGTGACCAGGATGCAAATAAAAGTTTATATTATCAGCTTTTAAGACAGCATCCACTTTAAGTCTCCTTCTAGAAGAGTCCCGCAATAATAACAACAACAACAGAAAAGAAACATTAACAAATTCTGCCCTGACAAATTTAGGACCTTTGAGTAATTTATTTAAGACCAGGATATAACATTTCTATAAATTTCAGACTTTTTAAGGATGTGTTCAAACCCTGGAATGGATTGTTTGACTGAAGTTGGTCACCTAGTGTCTTGAAGTGGTAGTGTGTGGAACCTGCAGCTTGCCGTAGTTGTGCTGAAATCGGCCATGAGCAAGCGGGAACCTCAGGTCTGAAAATACAAGACAATGCTGAATACTAAAAAGCTGCTGCTCCTTGAGTGACCACTTGAGGCTGGCTACGGAAGCACCGGAAGTCACGTACACACCAAACCGGAAAAAAAGCAGTTTCTTGAGCAGAAATGATCATATTTACAGCCTGGTACGAAAACTGTCTCCCGCCTGAATTGCTAATTTCGCTAACGGCATACACTGTAAGGGGGTGAATTTTTTTCTGACTCACCTGTTTGGAAGATTTTAGAATCGGGAGCCTGTCCAATCAGAGGCACAGCTCAGATCACGTGACTAATGGGCGCCTGTTTTGCTTTAAAACACAACTTCAGAAACAGATGGGTGAAATCACAGAGACTATGTCCATTTGCTATATAGTCTATGGCCATTGGCGTGCACGCAACTTTTTTTTTTTTCCCCTGGTTGTATAGCATCTGTATATATAATAGTGCCAAAACTTTTATTTGTCTTTGTGTGTACGTGACTTCCGGTACTTCCAGAGCCATCCTCAAGCGGTCACTGGAGGAACAGCAGCTTTTTAGCACTCCAGCATTGTCTCGTATTTTCAGACCGGTTGTTCCAATTCCAACATGCTCGTGCTGGCTGTTTTGCTTCAAAACCCGGCTTCAGAAACAGACGAGTGATGTCACGGAGACTATGTCCATGATTTATATAGTCTATGGCCATGAGCCCACACGGAACTTTTCTTTTTCCCACCGGTTGTATAGCATCTGCTGGTTTGTACTTGGGTATTTAGAGTTCTCAGTATTGGTCTAAATGAGAATCAAGCATCAAGCTAGTGCTGTGTTTACTGTATCATTTTTGGTACATTAGGAGTTTTATAGGTTCTTAAGTTAAATTTAATATGGAAAATCTTGAATCAGAGTTTTCTTGGGAAGTTCGCTGGGGCACAACCAAGCTGCAACCTCCGGTCTAAAAAAAATTAGACAGTACTTAAGTTTTGATAAACTGCTGTTCCTCTAGTGACCACTTGAGGCTGGCTCCTGAAGTACCGGAAGTCACGTACACACAAAGACAAAAAAAGCAGTTTTCAAAGCCTAAATGAGCATATTTACAGCCGGGTACAAAACCCATCGCTAATTTCGCTAACGGCATACACCGTAAGGGGGGTGAATTTCTTCTAACTCAACTGTTTGGAGGATTTTAAGATCAAGAGTTTGCCCAATCAGAGCCACAAGGAGGTTCACATGATTGATGGGCGTCTAATGGCTGTGAGTTTGGGCACTGGTCACCCATCCCCATTTCAATATGGCTGCGCTGGACATTTTGCTTCAAAACGGGGCTGCAGTGACAGACGGTTGACGTCATGGAGACTACGTCCATGTTGCATAACGTCTTTGGGCAGAACAGAGAACATAAGACCCGCCATACTGGACATTTTGTTTCATGAGTGTTGAAATACAGTGTGTGTTTTTAGAGCCCTCTTCGTTTTTGAGTTTGGAACATGCAAATAGTTAAAGCAATTGAGCTTCAGGACCTTTGATGTTTTGAGCGTCTTTCCTTCAGCCTTCCAGGACCGAGAATCCAGATTGTTCTCTCAGAAATGCACACAGAGATAAAGCTGTCAGAGCTGAGGTCATTTAATTTTTGTGGACTAAAGTTTTCATCCATCTCTGTAAAGATTCAGGGTTTGAAAAAACAACAGGACCACCTGCTGGTCCACAAGAAGAAATCCTGCAGACTCTGAGATAACATCTGTGTCTCCAGCCCGGGTTTGAGGGGCTGAGGATGGCGAGGAGTCACACTCAGAGACGTTTATTGATCCCTGACCTCCTGTGGGTTCTCAAATTGACCAGAAGACAAGCTTGTTGTGTTTTTAATGATTGAGCCGCAGAGCTGGACTCATCCCCGCTGAGACTCCCTCCTGAGGCATGATTTGAATTTTCATGCACAGGTTCATTATCGTACGGTGGGATTCCTACGGTCTGACTCCCCATGTATGAGCGGCGCCGCTGTCATTAAAGACCGCCTGTAAGCCGGCGGCGAACAAAGGAAAACACACGTGAACAACTGTTTTGACAGAACTTTTTAACAAGCAAATCCTCCATCAGAAGAGGAAGCATCGGAGTATGGAAAGTGTGTTTTCTCCGAGTGTGACTAATGACGACGAGGTTGTCAGACTTTGTTGAATCTCTTTCAGAGGCAGACAGGGACTCGTTCAGGGTTCTTTGAGCATACTATATTTCTGCAGAGGGTCCTTGTGCTGTGTTTGAAAAATATGTTATCAATAGAGCATATCTGAGGCGGAGGACGCCTGAGTGCTCGCTCATCCCGTATGGATATGGATAGTCTTTAAAAAAAAATCAATGCCACCTTGCCTCTTTGTGCTGTAAATGCTTCCCTTTGTAAACTGTTGCAGGATTCATAAGTAATGTTGGAGCCAGAGTCTGAATAGAAAAGAAAAATCAACATTTTCTCATTTTAGAAAACATGAAACTGAAGAGGAGACACAGATTCTGACGGTAATTACCTTAAAAACGAAGGACCGTCTTTAAAAACAGCTTCTCCACAAAGAAAGAGAAACGTGCTTCACTTCCTCCAGCTCGTATCACAGCTGAAAGATTAAATCACAGATTTGTTTGTGCTCGGAAAAGAGTAAAGAAAATGCATCACTGTATAGAAAAGTGAAAACAGACGTTTGAAACTTCAACCTGTTGCTTTTAGCACTGACCAAAGAAGCACCAAGACAAAGGGGTCATCATGAGGCCTGCTTGTGTGGTGGGGGACTCAAACACCAAGGCCATGACCCCACCTCCAAAAGGCAGAGAGGGCTGGCCAATCAGAGGCCTTCAAGAGTAAGCAGCTAAAACAAGGTGTTTACACTTCAGCCTCTAAACTGTTGTAGAGTAAACAGTTATATCGCCATCTACAGGTCTGGCATGCGAACTGCAGCATTTTCACTCATGTTTTTTTTTACCTTGCTTTTTGCATTTTCGAGTGAAATGTTGTCGTATAAACGTGGCCTCAAGCAGATACTGAAATAGGAGTTTCTAACACACCACAGATTTATATTTTGAGCTGTAAATCATGTACAGAACTTTTACATACAGATATCAACCAATACGCAACTTTATGTTCAATAAACAGTCAAAAAGTAAACGTGAATGAGTCTCATTAAGTGACACACGCTATGATTTAGCTGTAATGCAGCAGGACCCTCAAACAATAGACCATATTTATGTGTTTTTGGTCTTAAATGTCATTGGAAATTGCATTAAAAAGGTCTTAAAAAGTCTTAAATTTGACTCGCTGAAACCTGCAGGGATCCTGGTGAGGATGACAGGCCTTAAAAAATCAAAATATATGCGATTTCTCAGATAAGCAGCTGTGTGTGGACATGGCTTTAGTTTACAAGACACCAGATTTGCTATATTCTTCAGTAAAGGCACCAAAATATTTCATTTAAGATAAGAAATGAGCCTCCTGATGGTTCAGATTGTTATTAAAATGGTTTTTAAAGTCAGGCTTGAGGTCCATCTTCATCCAGCCCCCAGTGTTCATCTTTAAAGTGTTTGTGATGTTTTCTCCTGAGATGATTTAAGCATGAAGCAAACATGTAAGAAGATCTGAAGGAATCTACGAGTGTCAGAGAAAAACCTCCAAACCTGAGTGTTTGTCTTTTATTCTCTGGAAACTCAGCGACCCTTTGCAGACATTAGGGAGTTCATTTATCCCATAATTCTTTTATTAGTCTGCTTAATGAGAAGAAGTCGATCAGGCGAGGAAGCAGCAGCTGTTCAGGAAAGAGTAATCCGGCGTCGTGAAGGTGCGGCGTTAAAGCAGACGACGCGGCGCTCTTTAATACGGGTTAGAAACGTGAGGAGTGGAAACTTGAGGGAGGAAAAACTAACTTGAGTCTTTGTGCTTCAGTGACATCTCCTCTAAACGGATAAATTCAGGATGCTGCTGTTTCTGTTTGGAACAAAGCTCTTTGAGACCGTTTTATCTGCGCGCACACAGCCGTGTTCCTCCCTCCGCACGCCAAAAAAAGTGCTTTTAACTTCTGGAGAGTGAACCTCGACAAAAGGACTGCTTCTTTTTTAAAACGCAGAGAGAAAGGAAAAATAAGCAGAGAAAGAAAAGAGAAAGAGAAAGGGGGAGAAAATACGGGCATGGTGATGAGCGATCGAGCAGCTAATTGTGTCCTGGGAGATAAAGACGGCGGCAAAAGAGAGAAGAAGAAACTCCCTCTTGGTTATCAGCTTCCTTCTGAGACGGCGGCGGGCTCTGAGGCTCCGCTTTAAAAAAAGAAAAACTTGTTAAAAGAAATAAAAAAGGTGTGAGGAGGCACAAAGGACGCTTATCCACCTTTCTCTGAGCCCACAAAAGGAAAAAATCTCAGCTCGGCTAATTACGAGCGAGGTGATGAAAGAGACGGAAGGAGAGAGAATAGAGAGAAAATCCCTCCTTTTTTCTCACCTGAGAGGAGGTGGAGGGTCAACAGTTTCACCCCGAGTCCAAACTCAATCCGGGGGAGAGAGAGGAAGAAGGGGGGGAGGGTGTGATGGACGTGGAGGTGATTAGCGGATGTTCATCTTCGCCGTTCGTCCTCGCCGCCACGGGATGGAGAAATTAAAGTGTCCCACAATCAAATGAAAGCGCCGTGTCCTTGCAGCTCTCTCCTCTCTTTTAGAAATTCCACCGTCACATGTTCACGCCGCCGCCGCTCCACCGGGATTTAACCTTGTGGGGATTTTTCCCGACTTTGAGACATTTCAGATGAAGAAAGGCAGAAAGGGAGCGGGTGGATGTGGGTGGATGTGGGTGGAGGCGGGTGGGAGAGTTTCTGAGGAGCTTCATGTTCATGTGGCACGATGCGAGTTTCTTTTATTTATATTTATGTGTTTTCATCCTTTAAATCCTTTAACAGACCCTGAAAATCCTCCACATCCAGACGCCCAAAGATTCTGTTTCTAATCTCACTGCCAGCGAAAAGAATCGTAATACTTTAAATCATAACTTTCTGCATATTTCCAACATTTTCTCAGAATTTTCACTTTTTTTTAACCTTGTAAATTCAATTTATTCTGAGTTTTAACTTCACGCATACTCACACTTTTAAAATCCTCACATTTTCTCATCCTTACAACTTTTTTTTTTTTAACTTAGGAGTTTCTAAGACATTATAAACACTTGCAATCTTAATATTTTGATTTTCTTTTATCATTATTTGGAGCTGAAGCTGTAAACAATGAATATTTATCTCATTATTGTAAGATTTAATCACATAAATTGGAGTTTTAGGCTCATGATTATCACTTATTATTCCATATTAGTGAGTCTCTCACCCTCTTAGCCTAATCATATCAACACCTAAGTCATACATTATAAAGATTTTTTTTTTATTTTGCAGCCTCATAAAACCAAATGCTAGAGTGGAAGATATTTCAATAAAATAAATACATCGTCAGTGATAAAATATATGATATATACATCATATAAAACAGTTAAACAGATATACAATACAAATGTACATTACTGAAAACGATGAAATATGACAGGTCAAAATACTGTTAGGCGCATGTTATTACAGAATGACAAAAATCGGTTCAAATTTTGACTTTTTAGTTCATAATTTCCCCATTTTTTTCTCACACTTATGGGATTTGTTTCAACATTTAGAGATATAGTTCAAAAACTATCAGTAAAAAGTCAGAGTTTTGAAATAATCACTGACATTTTGATTTTTCATCTTATGATCTTAAAGGGAACCCCGACTGTAAGGACTAATAGTCATGAATATGCTTAAATGTTTGTCTCAAACTAGAATTTGTTGTTAAAATACATAACAAATTGGTTTTTCTTTTAAAATAAAACAGTTTAAAACACAGTTTCTATCCTTCGGGCGCAGCCGTTGTTTCACTGCCGCAATGCATTCTGGGTTGATGAAGTAGATTGGTTGCTTGGTGCCGAGCATCTGGATTTGCCCGTTTACTCACTACTAGTTGCCGTAAGTCACGAGGTTTGAGGAGGGAAAAAAACATAATAATGCCACATGTGGCTGCTTTTGGGTGCACTTTTCAGTCCAAAGGAAACAAGGAGACTGATGTTAGTCTGCACAGCTTCACAAAAGACAAGAAAAGAAGGAAGTTGTGGGAAATCTCTTGTGGACGTAAACAACTTCCCATGGAGCCGCGGCTATGTTCTGGCCACTTCTCCCCAGAAGCATTTGCTGCATTTAGCCGGCCCATGCTGATGAAAGAGCTGACAGGTGTGGGTCATTATAAACGGAGACTAAAGCCAAATGCTGTGCCGACTATTTTCCAACACAAACCCACAAAACTTCCTCTGGAAACCACTGAAGTCCGCTCCAGGACTTATATGATCCTGTATGAGATCCAGCCCGGTGCAACCATATGACGTCACTACCCAGACGTTATTGCGGCGTAAACAACAATGGCGGCCTACAGGTGAAAATATTTTTTCAAATTTTATACAAACTAAGATATTTTGAGAGATTTTATTATCGTTATTATGTAGCTGGTAAAAACACTGATCATTTAGGAAAATGACGTTCTGGTAGCCAGGGTTCCTTTTAACTTGGTCTTATTATTGTTATTTGAATTTAATTTCATTGTTCTAACTTTTTATCGCATTATTTAATTTGAACCAAATAAAGTTGACTTTTCTCTCACAATTTTACCCTTTGGCCACAAAATCAAAACTTTTTTTAATGACAATTCACCCTTTTTTAAGTGTCAACAAAAACTTTCTGTCTCATTTCAAAACACGCCTGCAGAGAAAAACCGTTTGGTGTCCATGGCGACAAATGTGACATAAAAATCAATTACAGGCTCCAAATTAAAGATGATTTAAACGATGTATTGTTCTGCCTACTTTAAATGAAAGAAGAGAAAAAAAACAGTAGATCTGTTACATACGCTAATTGTTTAAGTTCAAACACTTCAAACTAAAGTTATGTTTAAAGAGACACATTTTAAAACTTTAAAAGACATATTGATGATATTTTGAAGTTTGTGAAAAATTAATTATTTCGTTTTTCCAAGAGGCAAACACAAATAGATATGGAGAATATATACTTTTTTTTTTTTGTTTGTTTGTTTTTTTATTGGAGGGAGTGGGTTGTTGTTTTTTGAGAGAGAGAGAAGGAGGAAGTCTTGGAGTGATTTTAGATGTAACACTGCAAACAAACGAACATTTTGTTGTCACCAGTCGACCTGATGATGATGTTTCTCAGACTGTGGGAAAAGCTGGAGCCCCCAGAGAAAAAACCCACGCATCAGTACTTTTTTAAAAACACCGTCACCAGAAATGTTTCAGTTTGTCTAAAACATCTCCGGTCACAGCGTCAGTGCAGAATCTTGAAGAACTCAGAGTAACAAACGTTTTGGTGACACCAACACGTCAGAAACAACCGAGTTCAACAAGTTCAAGTCCGACAGAGTTTGAACGTTTGTTTGTAGTTTCCACCGAGAGCGTTTTAGCTTCAGGGGCGAGGAACGACTCCCTACGTGAGGAAGAAACCTCGGGCAGAACCGGGCTCTGGTGGACGGTCGTCTGCCTCGACCGGGGGTTAAAGGGGGGGGACAAGAAGAAGGGGAGGGGGGGCAGTTTGGATGTAGAACTACAAACAAACAGGACTGTGCAAGCCGGAGAACCCGGTGAGAACCCACGCATCAGTACTTTTTTAAAACCAAGGAGAAAGAGGGAGGGGNACGTACTCAGGTTAAGTTTGTTATAAAGACTTTCTTTCTTCTCCTTGAGTTCCTGGATGAAGCTGTCCCTTTCTTCCAGTTGTTTGTTCAGGTTTTCCAGCTTCATCTGGCTCTGGAGAGACGACTTTGACAGTTTCTCTCTGAGCTCAGAAACTTCCTGGTTCTTCTCGTCCTCCAGCTCTTCGATTCTGGCCGACAGAGTCTTTTCTTTCTCCACCATTTCTTCTTTTTCAGCCTCTGCCTTCTTGGCTTCGTCGAACAAAATCTTTTCTTGCTCGGACAGTTTGATGTTTTCTGTCTCGAGCTCAAAGATTTTGTTCTTCAAAGAGCTGGTCTCCTTGGTCAAAGTCCTCATTCTCATGCGCTCCCTCTGCCACGACTCCTCCGTCACCTCCTGCTCCTCCTGACGGTTTTGGACGGCGTTGTTGGCTCCATCCAGGTCTTGTGTGGACCTGTGAGTCCTGGCTGATCTGGCGCCATGACCACGTCGCTGCGTGTTAGAGTTCATTGTTGATCTATGGATGTCCAACTTGTGCCAGCATCTAATTTTAGAGACACCATCCAACACCTGATTAGAGAGACCAGCTGACAGCTTGACACTGGACTTCACCTAGACCTGAGACTCTCACTCACACACCTGATTTCCTGAGAGACTGATTCTGACACACCTGTGACATCACAGGGTCATAGAGCGTGTTTACCTTTAAAACCTGCTGTTCAAACTCAAACTCAGCTGTTTCAAACATAAACAACTGTGAAGGGTTCATTCCACTTTCCTGAGTGAACACTTCCACTTATAAACAAACAACAGAAGAAGTTAACGTCAAAATATCTTTATTTTATACTGGATACTAGGGCTGAACGATTTATCGCTTTCTGATCATAATCGCAATTTCAGACATTGTGATCATGTGATCGTTAAAGCTGCGATTTTTTTTTTTTTTTTGCTCCTGACTGACCCAGGATCTGTTTTGTCGGCTGTTTTTAACACACGTGCATCTAGTGTAAGACTGTTGGGGAAAATCCCTTTTTTCCTTGGGATTGTTGAATTTTGTCTTTAATTGTTTTGTATTTTATTTTATTTAACTTGACACAATTAGGAATATTTTGCTCTCCATTATTTTTAAAAGTTAAGAGTAAAAGAGCTCTTTTTGTTTTCAGTTTTTATAACTAAAAGTACAATTTAGAAAGTCTGGTATAGAAATAACAAGAATAGGTGTTAGACTCAGGGTTTTGATAAAAGTCAAAATTCGACTGTTTATCTGAAAATCTTCTTTTTAATGTTTTTTTTTTTTGCCTTTCATTCCATAATTTTGTATGTATTTCGGATAATTTTGACTTTAATCCGATAGTTTCAAATTTTTATATCAAACTTTCAACTAAACCTTTGTTTCAAAACATAGACTTTTTATCTTAGACTTTTTGTCATCTTAAAATTTTGACCTTAAATAAGAAAGTTTTGACTTTTTTCACATGATGTTAAATTAATTTCTCAAACTCTGGAAGTTTATTGACTTTCTGTCTCAGAATTTTGTCATTATTTGTCAAAATTTCCACTTTTCATGTTAAAATATTGACCTTTTATCTCAAAGTCGGAAACAATTCTTACCTTCAGTTTTCATTTTCATCCTGGCATTAGAGTAAAAGCTTTTGATGTTCTGTTGCGCTTTGTGCAAACCTTGGTGTTTGAGGTCCTGACCCTCCAATGTGACAAATTCAGGGATTTGTAGAGGTTTGAAAATTTAGATTGAACATGGCGACACTGAACTGTATATTTCCAGTTTCCTCATGTTTGGAATTATCTGTAAGATGTGTTCAGGACCACAAAGACCCTGCTGTAAACCCACCTGCAGCTCTGCTTTGTGCTCACCTGTTCTGGAGTTACCTGCCTGAGTGTCCTGCTCTTACATGAGTTGATTAAACCGAGCTGAGTGAAAAAGTCTTTGTGCAGTTCGCTGAAAAACATCAACACTTCACGTCCTCCTCCTGAAATGATTCTGTCAGACTCTGAATCCAGCAGAAGGTTATAAAACTGAACCAGGACAGGCGGGCGGGGTCTGCCTCTGGCTGTCAGTGGGTGGAAACCGTCATGAGTGGGAGCAGGAACAAAGCTGTTAAAGTCAGAGTTNCGAGGAACGACTCCCTACGTGAGGAAGAAACCTCGGGCAGAACCGGGCTCTGGTGGACGGTCGTCTGCCTCGACCGGGGGTTAAAGGGGGGGGACAAGAAGAAGGGGAGGGGGGGCAGTTTGGATGTAGAACTACAAACAAACAGGACTGTGCAAGCCGGAGAACCCGGTGAGAACCCACGCATCAGTACTTTTTTAAAACCAAGGAGAAAGAGGGAGGGGGGAGGAAGGGGGGAGGAAGAAGTTACTGCTGCTCTGAGTCAGAACAACAACGAGCCTCCTCCTCCTCCTCTTCATCACCTCCGCTCTCTTCCTTCTTGTGTTTCTTCTCCTTTAACTCCTTCTTTTTCGCTTTCAGATGTTTCCTCAGCGTCTTTTCCTCCTCGGTTTCTGTTCTAAACGTCTTCTGCCAGATCGTTCTGTTCTTCTTGGTGATGACAAGAACCAGCTCGTTGTTCTCCTCCTCCAGGTCTTTGATTTTTGCCAACAGAGCGTCTTGTTTTTCCACCATTTCTTCTTTTTCCACCTCGGCTTGTTGAGCTTTGGTGGTCAAAGTCGT
>RPOG01002569.1:45044-55840 GCA_008086565.1 Thalassoma bifasciatum | reverse complement strand
GGGGGGGACAAGAAGAAGGGGAGGGGGGGCAGTTTGGATGTAGAACTACAAACAAACAGGACTGTGCAAGCCGGAGAACCCGGTGAGAACCCACGCATCAGTACTTTTTTAAAACCAAGGAGAAAGAGGGAGGGGGGGAGGAAGGGGGGAGGAAGAAGTTACTGCTGCTCTGAGTCAGAACAACAACGAGCCTCCTCCTCCTCCTCTTCATCACCACCGCTCTCTTCCTTCTTGTGTTTCTTCTCCTTTAACTCCTTCTTTTTCGCTTTCAGATGTTTCCTCAGCGTCTTTTCCTCCTCGGTTTCTGTTCTAAACGTCTTCTGCCAGATCGTTCTGTTCTTCTTGGTGATGACAAGAACCAGCTCGTTGTTCTCCTCCTCAAGTTCTTTGATTTTTACCAACAGAGCGTCTTGTTTTTCCACCATTTCTTCTTTTTCCACCTCAGCTTTATCAGCTTTGGTGGTCAAAGTCGTCTCCAGCTCCGACAGTCTGATGTTTTCTGTCTCCAGATCCAGGATTTTCTTCTTGGTGGGTTCGATCACTTTCTCCACCTCTGAGACTCTGTTGGTCAAAGTCTGGTTCTCCTCCTTCAGGTCTTTCTTCTCCTCCTCCAGATCTTCGATTCTGACCAACAGAGCGTCTTGTTTTTCCACCATTTCTTCTTTTTCCACCTCGGCTTGTTGAGCTTTGGTGGTCAAAGTCGTTTCCAGCTCCGACAGTCTGATGTTTTCTGACTCCAGCTCCTGGATCTTGGACTTTGTTGATCTGGTTTCCTCCTCAGACTCTCGAACTCTGTCGGCCAAACTCTCATTCTTCTTCTCCAGGTATTTCTTCTCCTTCTGGATCTTCTTTCTAATAGAGTAAAACTCCTTTTCTCTCCTCTCCATCTCCTTAGAAAGCTGAAACGTACTCAGGTTAAGTTTGTTATAAAGACTTTCTTTCTTCTCCTTGAGTTCCTGGATGAAGCTATCCTTTTCTTTAAGTTGTTTGTTCAGGTTTTCCAGCTTCATCTCCGAGACCTCTCTGCTGAAACTGTCAAAGAGAGACTCGAGTCTTTGAAGGACCAAGAAGAGCAGGAGGTCGAGAAGCTAAGACCGGCTGTCTCAGAAAAGAAAGAGGTGGTAAAGAAGAAAAAGTCGGAGACGGAAGAACCGAAGCAGCTTGTTTTAGAAAAGAACGACGGACAGTTTGATGTTTTCTGTCTCGAGCTCCAGGATTTTGGTCTTTGCTGATCTTGTCTCCTCCTCAGACTCTGAGACTCTGTTGGTCAAAGTCTGATTTTTCTCCTCCAACTCCTCCATTTTGGCCAACAGAGTCTTTTCTTTCACAACCATTTCCTCTTTCACGACCTCAGCTTTCTCGGCTTCGGTGATGAAAGTCTTTTCCTGCTCAGATAGTTTGGTGATTTCCATCTGGAGCTCAAAGATTTTAGTCTTTGCTGATCTTATCTCCTCCTCAGACTCTGTGACTCTGTTGGTCAGAATCTGGTTTGTCTCCTCAAGGTCTTTCTTGTCGTCCTCCAGCTCTTCAATTTTGGCCAACAAAGTCTTCTCTTTCTCCACCATTCCCTCTTTTTCTGCCTCAGCTTGATGAGCTTTGGTGGTCAAAGTCGTTTCCAGCTCCGACAGTCTGATGTTTTCTGACTCCAGCTCCTGGATCTTGGAGAAACAACTAGACCAAAGGAGGAGTCTGAGAGCTTGAGACAGCCGGTTTGAGAGCAAGAAGAAGAGGTCCATAAAGAAGAGGAAGACCTAGAAGAAAGATTATCTCATTTTGAGGAAAAGAGAGGAGAGGTAGAGGAATCTTTCGACTTTGCATGAGTCCAATTCAAACAATATTTCTGAAAGAAAGAAGAGGAACTCATCCTGGATGAAGCTGTCCCTTTCTTCCAGTTGTTTGTTCAGGTTTTCCAGCTTCATCTGGCTCTGGAGAGACGACTTTGACAGTTTCTCTCTGAGCTCAGAAACTTCCTGGTTCTTCTCGTCCTCCAGCTCTTCGATTCTGGCCGACAGAGTCTTTTCTTTCTCCACCATTTCTTCTTTTTCAGCCTCTGCCTTCTTGGCTTCNCACGGTCGTAGATTAAAATCTCTGTGGTAGGTTGTGGACTAATCTCTCTGGTCGACTGTCGAACTGTGACCTGAAGTGGATCTGGACTCTGAGAGTGAGTGTGTGGACTAAAGGACTCTCTGTGATTCTGACACACCTGTGACATCACAGGGTCATAGAGCGTGTTTACCTTTAAAACCTGCTGTTCAAACTGAAACTCAGACTTTTTCAAACATAAACAACTGTGAACGGTTCATTCCACTTTCCTGAGTGAACACTTCCACTTATAAACAAACAACAGAAGAAGTTAACGTCAAAATATCTTTATTTTATACTGGATACTAGGGCTGAACGATTTATCGCTTTCTGATCGAAATCGCAATTTCAGACATTGTGATCATGTGATCGTTAAAGCTGCGATTTTTTTTTTTTTTTTGCTCCTGACTGACCCAGGATCTGTTTTGTCGGCTGTTTTTAACACACGTGCATCTAGTGTAAGACTGTTGGGGAAAATCCCTTTTTTCCTTGGGATTGTTGAATTTTGTCTTTAATTGTTTTGTATTTTATTTTATTTAACTTGACACAATTAGGAATATTTTGCTCTCCATTATTTTTAAAAGTTAAGAGTAAAAGAGCTCTTTTTGTTTTGAGTTTTGATAACTAAAAGTACAATTTAGAAAGTCTGGTATAGAAATAACAAGAATAGGTGTTAGACTCAGGGTTTTGATAAAAGTCAAAATTCAACTATTTATCTAAAAATCTTCTTTTAAATGTTTTTTTTGCCTTTCATTCCATAATTTTGTATTTATTTCGTATAATTTTGACTTAAATCTTAGAGTTTTGACTTTTTATATCAAACTTTAGCTTTTTATCTCAAACATTGCGTATATTTCAAATCATAGACTTTTTATCGTAGACTTTTGTCATCTTAAAAATTTTGACCTTAAATGAGAAAGTTTGGACTTTTTTCACATAATGTTAAATTAATTTCTCAAACTGTGGGAGTTTATCGACTTTTTGTCTTAGAATTTTGTCTTCATTGGTCAAAATTTCCACTTTTTGACACTGAACTGTATATTTCCAGTTTCCTCATGTTTAGAATTATCTTTAAGATGTGTTCAGGACCACAAAGACCCTGCTGTAAACCCACCTGCAGCTCTGCTTTGTGCTCACCTGTTCTGGAGTTACCTGCCTGAGTGTCCTGCTCTTACATGAGTTGATTAAACCGAGCTGAGTGAAAAAGTCTTTGTGCAGTTCGCTGAAAAACATCAACACTTCACGTCCTCCTCCTGAAATGATTCTGTCAGACTCTGAATCCAGCAGAAGGTTATAAAACTGAACCAGGACAGGCGGGCGGGGTCTGCCTCTGGCTGTCAGTGGGTGGAAACCGTCATGAGTGGGAGCAGGAACAAAGCTGTTAAAGTCAGAGTTCAGCCGCTTTGTCATCGTCGACGCGGCTCAGGAGAGACTCTCCACGCGTCGAGCGGCTCGGCCTGAGAGACTGGTGAGGGCTAAATTTTGGTGCTGGAGGAGACAAACACTCGCTGTGTGACGGTAAATAAACAGGAACCTTCAGCCTCTCCACGCTCCACTTCTCTGCTCGAGAGCCAGAGCCCAATGTCAGCGCTAAATTATCTGTGAATACGGTGACTTTGACAAAGTCACTGCACACACACACACACTCACACACACTCTCAGATCAGGGGTGTTTTCAAACTACCTGTTAGCCCAAAGTCACTTGAACACACACGCTTTCTTCCCTCCTCCTCCTCTGGCAGCGCGGCGCCTGTGTTTACCTCCAGCTGTTCGGGCTCTTTGCAGACTTTCAGGAGGATGAAACGGCAGAAAACAAACGCTGAAATGAGCTCTGTGTGCTCTTTGTTCTGCAGCTTTCATCCTTTTTTTGTCTTTTTCATTTTTAATTTGACTCTGCTGCTTTGCTTTGCTGTTTTCACACTCTCCCTCTCCACAACTTGGCTCAACTTTTTGGCCACTGAAGTCACTTTGTGGATGTTGTGTGTGTGACTTCTCTGCTGAATCAGTGTAAAACCTGCATCTATGAACAAACCATCCTGACATAAATAACTCATCTCTAAATCTAATATTTGACCTCCATCATTTCTACTGCTGTTAAAGTACAATTAAGTTAATTTTCACTCCATCTTAAAGACATAGGGCTCATTTTTGTGAGAGAAAAATCCAAATCATCAATTAAATCATTGGTATGAGCTCAAAGTCTAAACTGTTGGATTAATAGTCAAATTTATGAGGCTAAAATTTTAAAGTATGACCACAAGTAAAATTCTGAGAATTACATTGGAAGTGTGAGATGGAGAATTGAAATCTAGAGTTTAAAAAATTTGAAATTTTACAAGTTTAAGGGTACAATTATGGGATTAAATGTGTATTTGGAGGTGGGAAGTCCAAAAAAAGTAATTAAAGGGACTGTGAGGACTTTTTAACTGATCTTGAAAAAGTCTCATCTCTTAAAAAAATGCCTGATCATAATCTCCTATTTAAAATCAGTGCTAAAAAGAGTAATTTCTACATGCCATTTCCTAGTTTCCCACTCGGGTCGGACAGGACCAGATTGATTTATGCCGCGCCAAAGTTTCTATGGCTGCAGAAATTTAGCAGTGAGAAGAGAGATCTGTGTTTTTCTCTGCTGAAAATCATTTCTATAATTTATTCAGTAGTAATGGTGGAAGCAAGAGCTGGACCGTCTGACAGAAAAGAGACAGAAGAGCAAAATTAAGATAAACAGGAGAGAGATGGAGCACAGGCTAAAGGCTGAAACAGAAGCAAAAGGCTGAAACATGAGATAAATGCAAAAACAAGGCCTGGCTATTGCAGTTATTCTGCAGTGATCTGTTCAAACCTGAGAGTCTATCAATAAAACAAAGAGCCAGGTTACGTTTGCTCTGCTTGGTGAGGTTGGAGTTGGTAGATGAGACCTGGTAGGACACAACCAGGATTCACTAACGTTACTGACATGAATCAGAGCACCGAGCTGTGAGTGGCTAAGTTTGAAACAACAATACCACATAACGGTTGATGAATACATTACCTCGTTATGTTGTATCTGGAGGTTTGATCTACTTTCACTTTTGTTTTCACTTCACGGGAGATAATTTGTCATCACTACGAGAATAAAAGTCAACATCATGAAACAAAAAGTCAAAATAAAGTTGAATTAGTTATTGTGGTTTATTAGAACTAAAAATGATGAGACAGTCTAAAATTTTAGGACAGTGAGACGTGATAAAACGTCCAAAAGTTAAAAAAGTTGAAAGGTGAAATACTCAGATGTGACAGAAGAACGAGATGAAAACAAGAAAAAATAAAAGAATAAAACGTCTTTGAGCTGAGCAGAAAAACACTCTCATGTTCAGCCTGTTCGCCTAAAGACACACACTGAAAGGTCACAGTCAACAACATGCACCCTACTGCTCCGCCACACACACACACACACACACACACACTTCTGATGGAGGGAAAACTGCTGCAGGTGATGTCACATGACCTGAAAGCGACGCTCAACGCTCCCAATCACCATCACACACACAAACGTCGATTGAAGCTTCGTTTTGTCACACACACCGATGCGCCAGATGAAGTGTGATGTCCGCTGAGAGTTAAATCCTGCCACAGCCAATCAGCACGTCCGCTCCTAATTTAATTAATAACTCCTGCGTCTAATTAGCGAGGAGACGGGCTGGGAGGAAAACAGCTGCAGTCACCTGGGCCTCGCCGCTCCTTCACAATCCTCCCAAAGATGGAAACGACAAGATGAGTCTCAGGGGGCGACGGGCGAGATAAGTGCTGTGTGTGTGAGTGTGTGTGTGTTCGCAGGGTGTTAGAGGTGCTGATCAACTGTAAATCCTCGGGGTGTTACGTGTGTTTCCAACAGCAGGAAAGCCGCCACCGTGTTATCAGCCGGCGGTGAGAAATGTTCTCCCGTGGTAAAAAAAAAAAGAAAGAGGAAGTGGCGTCGAGAGCCCCGCTGGGATCTGATTGACAAGTTGTGCAGCGGCAGTGGCGGCGGCGGCGGGGCTTGTCGACGCACGCCGTCTGGTTGTGTTGGTAATTAAAAGTGATTGAGATGGCGCTCGCACATCCGGAGGTGATGATATCATCAGGGTGTGGAGGTAAAACAGGAGGAAGAAACGATGTTGCTGCTGCTGCGGGGTCAGAGGTCGCAGTTTGTAAAGTTTCTGTTTCCAAATGATGGAAACTAACTTTCTGTTGCATCCAGGTCTTTATCAGACGCTTTAAACTTACTCTTTTTTCTCTTTTTGTCTCAATCTGTTCTCTTTAAAAGTTCAGTTTTGGAGCTTTGATGAGCTCAGCGTAGGAATCTTTTTTCTGTCTTTCTGTCCAATTTTTTATACATTAGTGTTAATTCAGATTTGTAACATTTATCAGGAGCCTGGAGTCTGTGGCTGAATGCCTCTGGAGACATTTAATGCCAAAGAAAAAGAAGAATAAAGGAGGCAAAAGGGAGATAATTTGGGGAAATCTGCTTTACAAGCCGCTACTTTTTTGATGCTACTGTTTTATAGGTTTTTATAGGTTAATGAGTTTCATTAGAGACACATCAGGACAATTAAACTACAGAACAGTTCAGTCGACAAATGAAACTATTCAAATTAAATCAATACAGACAGCTTTGGCTTTTTAAACAGATGTTTTAATAGCAATTTGATGAAAGAAGGAAGCTTGCTATTTTCCCCTTTGTTATCAATGAAAAGGCTTTAACCCTGTAAAGCCCGACCTGTCAAAAAATAGTCAGAAAATTCCATTTTTTTGGAACTGAGATGTTTATCAACCCTTTTAACAAAACCCACAAAAAAATGTTGCTTTATCATTTCATCCATGAGATATTTCTTGTATCACATTTGACACTCTGGGCAATTTTGTGTCCTATTGTATTTATTTTATTTTAATTTTTTAGTAAATATGCATTCATTTCATGCAGAAAACACTTATTTTTTAAAAAAATGAGTAACTATTTTGATGTTATTCTTCCTGCAACTTCTTGAAAATCAAGTATGATTTTCCTGAAAATATGTGAGTGGATAATTTCATGAAAGCAGACATTTTGAAAAAATACAACTTCATCTGACTGTAGTGATATGATAATCCTCATGGTGGTAGAATATGTTTCTAAAAATATTTTTAACAGGTTTTTAAAGAAACGAGAGTGGTCTTTGAACCCATGTGTCAGATATGACACGTTTGGCTCTATAGGGTTAAATAGTATACTTGTTTAATTTTTTTTTTTTTGGGACGTTTAATGTCACTCACATATTTGGCAAACATCACCATGATACGCACAAATAAAACAAACTGCTGTGAAACGTATAGTCAGAGCCTAAAATTGGAGATTTGGAGTCTTTTTATGTTCAACAGGTTGGTACAGATGTGATGTGTCACAGTGCATCATCATATTAATGATAAAATTTAAATTATACGGTTGAAACAGTTTGTTTCTCTGTGTTTTTTGCTCCTGAAAGTAGATTATTGGACATGCATGGAGAGTCAGAGCTTTTGTTCAGGAGTTTTTCTGTGTGGACAGAAATCCAGGGACCTAGATGTGGAGAGAGGATGAAAAGCTTTGCTGCAGACGGTAAAGAACGAAATTCATCGCCTTTGTAGAACAAACAGAGTGGGCAAATTATAGTAAAGTCAGCAGCAGAGTATAAGGTGAACTCAGTTTCCTTTTTGAAGACTAAAGAGTTCAAATTAAATTGTGGCGCTTCAGTTTTTGCTGCTTTACAAACTCACTCACACATCAGCTGATAGTTTGATATCGGGGGTAGGACTCAATTATAACTATTTTTTTGCATAGGAGCTTTTATATTTCAAGATCATCTGATTTATTCTGTATATCCAGAAATTTTTAATGCACAATATTCGACACGGCAGGGTTTTGTTTTAGCCCTGCGAAGGTCTGCTGCATCTCTTTACCTTTCTCTTGGTATTGTATGTATGATGCGTTCAGAGCATCTGAATTTTCTATACGACTGAAGCTAACCAGGGTAACGATGACTTACACATGATGGGGGGATATAACCTCTGACATGTATCCACCAGCGGCTTTTAGACAGGTGTGGCCTATCTGTGTAGAAATTGTTTTCTTTTTGAAATGTAGTGAAGCGCTGTAAGACTCGCTTTCATGATCCTGAGCGCTCAGTGAGGTCACACGGTAAAGATGGTGGAGCAGAAGGAGTCAGAGGTCGTCTAAACTTCCTCCTCTGACTCCTCTGAATCTCTGCAGCAGGTTCATGCGGATCTCCCAGCTCGACCCGGACCACCCGCCGGGTGAAAAGCTGCATAATAAAGTGAAGCTGACCTGGCAGGGCACATCATTTGCACATTTATTTCCCAGGAAAGAAGCAGCAGCAGCAGACGGAGTAAAACGCTCCACCACATTAAGAGGCTTCAGTCGTTAAAGCGCCCAGCTCCCTGACAGTGTTCGGATTTTTGACTCTGCGGCGATAAAAAGCCTCTGATGGCGGGAGGCCTCTGTCTGGCTTCCCGTTGAACAAACAGACACATCAGAGCGACAGGAGACGGGGAAGTACCCACCGCCGCTCGCTCGCTCTGATGTGGCCTGAAGTGTAAACGACGCCCCAGTGACCGGCTGGTAAAGAGGAAAACACCAGTGAAAGCAGAAGAATCTGCTCCATCTCTGGATCTGGATTTCACATTGATTAATGTTGTTGCAGTGTGAGAGATAAAGAACTAACTTTGCATATCAGCCGTTATAATCAAGATGAAATGTGGGGCTTAATAAATGTTGTCGAAAACTTCACTATAGCATCATCAGCTCCTTCAAAAACATCTCGACACTATTGGTCTCTATCTTTAACCAATCATCATTACTCATGTGTCATATACGAAGTAACGCACCACATTTCACTGTCGAAGTTGTAAGGTTTGAAATAGTAACTAATTCAAGTACCAGTTACCAGAGCCGCCGCTTGCCAACAGGCGAGGCAGGCAGCTGCTTGGGGCCCCGCAACCAATAGGGGGCCCCCGAGGGCTGACGAACTTGACTCCACAGTAATGTCTAAGATGTAGCAACTGCAGTGACCATTAACCCCACGATCCACATCAAACAATTAGTGGCCAAATTGCAATGACATCTTTGACGGATACCCCCCTAAAGGGGCCCCACGACATCCTCCGGGCAACGCTACAGGCTGTTACTTTACTGAAGTTTGTCAATCAACGTATGAAACCGACAACAACAACACAAGATGAAGAGAAAAAGATAATTTTGGAGAAAATTTACAACTTAAATAAGACCCAAACATAAACTTTGATAACAAAGGTGAAGTCCTGGCTACTGTTTTGGTAAAAACACACATATTGTTTTTAAAAGTTGCATTGTTCTGTTGTTCTTTTGTTTGACGTATTTGTATTTTTTTTTGCTGTAAATAGTTTTTAATGATGTAATCCATTAGAACACAGTTTTCCCTGTTTTTGCACAACTTTCAAAATATTCAATAATAATAATATATTTTTTAAAAAGTTTGAGTGTCTGACCTTTTTCTGTCGATTTCAGTGACTTGCCAACACACCCTAGAATCGGCACTGCCCGTTACTGGAAAAAGTAACAGCATTAGTAACCCCGTTCTGAATCGAGCGTTCTGATTGGATGAGGTTGATATTCATGTTTGTGCTGCAGGTTTTTGCAGGATCATGTCCAGAGCTTTGTGACACCTCATTGGACGTTTTGTAGCTCAGTCAGAGTTTGTTTCATCGCCGTAATGAAGCGGCTCAGGTAGAACATCATCCTGGACGATTCCCCGCAGCGAGGAATATTTTTCATCAGAGGAAAGAAATGATGCATGTTATGTTCTCTCTTTGAGTGTGTGTGAGTGTGTGTGTTGTCAATATCCCTCCAGCATGAAGAACAAATCGCCCCCCGCTGAGAAACAGTGATGGATGTTTCTGACCGGCCGTGTTCATCAGTTCTGCACCGCCGCCGTGAGCAGCGACTCCTGAGCAAACAAAGACGTTTAAATCCGAGGGGAAAACGCCGCGTGGTCACAGGACACAGAACCTCAGCGCTCGTCCTGCAGACTCCAGGAGTCTTTCAGAGTTTTTGGGAGCGACGGTCCACAGGCTGCTGAGGAGGCAGGAAAAAAGGAGGGCAGCGGAGGAAACCGCCACCGCCGCCGCTGCTGCCTGAATCCGCTGAGCAGGCAGGTCGAGACTTTGAAATTAACGTTGATAAAGTAGGCCGAGCCCTCCTCCCCTCGCCGCTCCGAGCGCCGTGTGCTAAATCACAGAGGGGCCGCAGACTGAATGGGTGCAGCGGCCTACATGATAAAAATACAGAGAGCCTCAAAACACCTGCTGACTGAGGAGAGCCAGGTCCTAATCCGGCGCCCAAACCTCCCAGAGCTGCACGGACAGACGGCGTCTGAAACCCCGCGCAGACTCTTTGTTGCATGTTAATTTGGACGTACACGGCTCCTCTGAGTTCCCGTCCTGGCTTAACATCTTGAAGCCATATTTCTGTCTTAAATTCAATTTAAATCAGTGTTGAGCAAAGTGTCGAGGAGCAGACATGAAGTTTGGCTTCTTAATGAGCTTTCTGGAGAAACAGGCTGTGTACAAAAGGCTTTTATCCAGATCTAAATGACTCAGGATTTTTGGATGCTCCACTCTCCAGCAGCTTCTCAGCCGAGTGTGTGTGTGTGTGTGTGTATATATGTGTGTGTGTTGGCTGCAGG